>APFE030468124.1:226942-242072 GCA_000404065.3 Pinus taeda | reverse complement strand
CAATTGAGCTCATGGTGGGATCCTGCCTTGGGATACTCGACCGGGATACTTGTCCTGGATACTTGGGCTTGGTTTGGCTGCTCGGTTTGAATACTTGGCTCGGATACTCGGGCTTGGATACCTGGCTTATGGTGGTCTTGGCTGAAGGTGAAAGGGGAATGGCTTCTGGTTATAGGTGGAAGGCTTATGTCTAATGCGAATGGCTAATGGTTAATGGCTAAACCCTGTCTCAATCCCTTTCAGAGTACCCTTTGCGTATGATCCCTAACTGGCGAATAAACGTCTTTGAGGGGAAGAAATAGAGTGCCAGGACCTTACCTTCTAGCTAGCTATTTGAGGGGAAGAAATATAGGGTCAGTCATATCTTCACGAACCTCAATTTCACCCGGTAAGTAATGACCTTCTAGCTCAGCAATTACGATCTATAGTGATAGAATGGAGGTGATCCCTTTATGTTCCGATCTTGCAGTAACTCGGCCCTACGACTATCTGTTAGGCCATGTCGGTAAACATGCTTATTGGCCTTTTCTCTTTCTGCCCAACCGAGATGGTCCTATGAAACAATTGGAAGTGGGTCCACTCGGTCAAGATCTGGATTCGGGCGAGATGATGGCTATTGAATCGGCGAGAATGTTGGCTGGGATACTTGCCTTTGCTTCTCTGTCTTTGCCTCTTATGCTTTTCCCACTCTAGCTGACCTTGGCCCACCATCCTCCTTTATTCCTGTTCATAAAGGTGCCTGCCCGGAAGGCTTACCGAAGACGGGTTGCAATGGGGTGGATGGATAGCGGGGGCATAACGCAAGACTCATAATTCGATAGCAGAATCAAACAAATCAATCAGGACCAGCATCCGAAGCCAGACAACCAATCATGAGAAAGAAAGGGTTGGGATGATCCTTACTGGATTGACCTTTCAGGACCTGGACCTACCTTCCTTTCATAACCTTATTCTCGAAAGTATCTGTAAGTAAGTTATCTAAGGGTTGATCAGGACCTTACTACTGGGTGGGCAGGACCTACTGCCTGAAAGGACCGACCCTTCGCTACGCTCGCTCAGGTAAGGAAGGTAGGTAGACTTTTCTCTTTTCCCAAACCATATATAAGCTAAGATAAGGGCTTAGGAGATGGGATGGTATGGAGAGTCAAGGACAATCAGTCAGAGAGTGAGTGTTGTTTCTCTGCTACGAGGCTTTCGCCTAGTCCCGCCAGCCCAGCGTTGTTGGTTGGTTTCAACTTATCTGGGACTCTCGTGCGTGTGAGTTTCCGTGCGGTGCTGTCCCTCACTTTTATTGCTTCCTTCCCCCTTTCTTTCCCTCCCCCCCCTAATCCCGATATTACGCATTCATTCCGTGCTCCCAATATCATATAGAGAGAGAAAGGCAGGCTGCCCCTGTTTCGTGCGTGTAGGTGCCGTACATGGGTGGGTAATACTAAAAGGCCATACTGCCCATTAATTCATTTCTGTATGGGCCGTTAGGGAAAGATAGGCGGGCAGATCATCGCATATTCTATATGATGCTATGCCATAATACTAGTGGTTGATCATCCAACCTATACAATACTGGCTGGTTTTTTCAGACCTGCCACAACCCTGACACTATCGGGCGGTCGGGCACTATAACTAGAATTGGATCACCGAAACCGATAGGGAGCATGGGACCGATGGCGGGCACCGGGATATTTTCTACGATGATTTGGTTGGAAGGTTGGATTTGGCCCCTCAAAGAGCAGAGCGAAGCGAAGGTAAGGCTTGCTGGATCAGGAAGTTAGATGAGGGAAACAAACTATATAGATATAAGGGTAGCTGACCTAGTGAAAGGAAGGATATGATAAGCGATCTTGAAACTATTAGAAGGACCTGCCGACAAAGATGGATGCATAAGTAAGTAGTAAGATTATGTCAGTGAAAGCTAGCATTGGACGGTGAAGGGATACTGAGCACACACCGGAATGGTTATGGGGTTAGAGCCTAACGAAGAAAGGTATTGTCCTCAGGACATGAGCTATGGTGTTGGTCTTTCCTACCTAAGCAAGGACTTAGTCATCCATCTATTCGGGGGAAGGAATTAGAGAAGAGAGGTCACTTAGTTTAGGTTCTGGTTGGTCAACTTTGGATTGGAAAGGGAAAGCGGGCAGGACCTGACCTACCTTCCTTCCTTTATGGAGCTTCCTTCACTAGATAGGGGGGGAAATACCATGTGGTTTCAGGTGATATAACGCTAGGAGTCAAGACATACATATGGGTAGGCGGGCGACGAGTCTGATAAGGGGTATTCTTAATGTGAAATCCACTAGGGCCATGGTATCATTATATCAGGAGGGAGGCAGGGCATTTTCTATTTGGTTAGGGCCGAGCCAGCCAGATTCGATTCAGCCGAGCCAGCCAGATCGCGTTTCATCGCTAATTAGCTGACTTCTAAGACTATTGATCTCATCTTCATCCCTCTAAATCTGCATTCTTTATTCTATGAGGATTTCCTTCATAGAAAAAATTATGACACCAATTAATTATATCAAATTTGCAGCTAGAATATAGCCTCTTGAAGATGCTTAAGTTCTGATGCCATAAGGGGAGAGTTGCTCTTTCTGATCATAATGGTTTTGAAAGCCAACTACCCTAGAACCCACACAATAATTTGCCTCTAGATAACCACTACAAACTGAAAAGTTGAAGCCTGAAACTAACTCTAAGAGGAGTTATGAAATGTTGTATGGGGACAAAACCAAAAGCCACACATGCAGACAAGGATGGCCCAATCGACGCTAGGAGGCTACACTTGCAAAATGATCCAACTACCTACGTCGTTGAAAGGAAAGTAGCGGGGAACACAATTAGTTGCTTTAGACCAACATGTTGGAGCACTTAGAACCTACAAACATTTGTCCATGCACAAAAGAGAGAAACAAATAGGCCATAACTTCCTTGTTAACCCATAAAATTTTGTAATGATTTACTAACTCAACGCAACCCTTATTCCCTAATTTCACAAAGGTCAAGTCTATTGCTTGCAATGTCCAACCCCTCCTTCCAAATTCACTTTAACCTCCCATAATTCGTAGCAATGTACCAACCCATAATGCCTCCATGATGTGATTGACATTTTTAATATTGTCAATTGACCCCAAGGGGGTAGACTTAACACCCATTGTTGTTTTCTAACAAGAACCCCCACTACCACTTAACAGCATGTTACATAATTGGGTGGTGTGATTTCTGCCCATTAATATAAAGGGGGCTAATTTCAAGCAATCTTGTCATGTTTAATGAATCCACCTTTGCTTATTTTCTCTAAGGATATGCATTGCTTGAAAGTCAACCATATAATCCAGGTTAGATTTGACTATTTTGAAAATGGTGTTAAGTTTAAGATCTAACAAAGATGAGCCAATGTGTAGATGATAGACTATGACTTTGGAATCTTCCACTATGACCAAATTATGCATATGAAGTGAGACTACATAAAGATACCCTTGAATAAGGGCATAAGCCTCTACCTGGTTAGTGGATGCCTTTCCCAAACTTCAGGATTAAGATAATAGTAGTTATCCTTTGAGGCGCACCAGCACCCCAACCTACCTTGACACCCATGCCACCACTATTTTAGAATTAAGATTTACTGTGGGTGTATCTATAAGACATTTTAAGAAGGAAACCTTTACATCTTTAACCCTTTGTGATACCAAGGTGACAAATTCTTTTGACCCACGACACATTAGGAATTGTCCAATACGATATTTCATTATGAAACTCATGTGAGTTTGTTTTTAGTTTAGTATTGTTGATTTTTTTTCTTTAAACTAATTTAAAAAAAAAAAGATACTTTTGATTTTTTGAATCAAGATTCCTCTCCTCATATCTAATAATTTATAATTCTTTATTCCACCACAATTTTTCTTTATTCTTGTAAATACTAGCTAGGTGAAATTATCTTGGAATAAGACCTAAAATTATTTTTGAATGGCTAAGAGTTTCTCTTTCCCATATGTAATAAGACATGTTAATGGCTCAAGGTATGTATGAATTTATCATAAATGAAAGTTTACACCTTTATAGACCACCCACAAATTATTTGAGATGGTGTTGTTTTCTTTGAATAGTAATGATGAGTCAACGCACATTCATGGATAGTAACTTTATCGACAATTAAGTTATGATAGATTTTTCCACATTCAATTAAAAAAAAAAAAAAAAAAAAAAAAAAAAAAAAAAAAAAAAAAAAAAAAAAAAAAACAAAACAAAACAAAACAAAACAAAACAAAAACACTAACATATATTACCATTTGAGAGTGGTGTTCAACAATCATTCTATTCTCAAAGTCCTGTGGGTGGAGTGTCCACCCGAAACCTTGGACAAGATTAAACACCCTCCACATAGTTTCTTCTAAAATATTTTTCTCTATATCACCATTTGTTTAAGTTTCTATTGTAAACTATTTTATATAAAAATATTTTGATATCTATAAATACAATAACCAATAAAATATAAATATCTTGTAAAATTATATAATTTTTCATCTGATTATATAACAAAATGTTTATTAATTTTATAAAGTATTAATAATTAAACTAAATACTAAAATACTACCTAAAAAAAAGAAAAAAATTCAAATCATTTCTTAAACAATACCATAAAACTAAATTAATCATCTCATCTTTATATTTAAAGATACCATAATAATTTAAATATTCTATTCCATATATTTAAATGGAAATTTTATAATGTATGGTGCTTATTTATTTGGACTAGTTTATAGTATATAAAACAATTACTATAACACTTTTGCTGGATCGGGGTAAATCCTAATGAATACACAGAATCATGTCTCTATACAAAATGTATGCATAATATAAAAATAATATAATATAATTTTTATTTATTTTATTTAAGTATAAAAATAATATAAGTGATGAGAGATTTTTATAATTATTTATTTTGTTGGAAATTTCTGAAAGAGAACGTGTAATGTTTTAGTATGGCTAATATTTCAAATAGTTACTCCATCAATATTTCAAATAGTTATTCCATCCATCCTCATTTAAAAAAAAAAAATAAGCTAACATTAAAACGCTTTTAAAAAATTAAATGTTTCCTTTCACAATTTAAATTGAAAGGGAAGATGATAAAAATTTCTAAAATAATGTAAACCATACACTTACACGTACGGTCGTCCATCCATAACATCAACTTTTTAAAAAGTATATCAACATATATCTAACTCCACTACGTACTTATATTTAAGTCGGTCACACCATTCATATTTAGATTTGTACAACACCTTACAGTTTTGTACATTTACCTTATATTTTGTTTTTTACGATAATATTATATTTAACTGTTGTCACAATTACAGTGGATTGACATTAATTAATATTATATTTAAGTGTCGTACAGATAATATATCGAAAGGACACAAAGCAACTTACCTTTACTATTTAATGTTCATTTTCCAGTGAATTTTTAATAGAGAGCGTTGTTGCAAAATATATTTAATACAGAGCGTTGTTATATTTTGCAGGTCGTTATCATTTTGTAATGTGTCTACCACGCTATTTGTGTTACGTACTCGATTATGATGTCCATGATATGTGATGTTGGCCGTGTGTTTTTGATGAGATGTTTCGTTGTTATTTATTTTTTAATATTAATTATTTAAAAAATTGTATATTTATTTTATTTTGAATATATTATTATTATTAAATTAAATTAAGTAGTGAAACGTCAATATTGTATGAAAAAATAATTAATATTTGTGAAATATTACTTAAAACAATGGTGTTTGTTTGTTTTGTTTTTTTTTTTTTTTTTTTTTTTTTAATATCATCCTTAAACTATGATAAAAAAATTAATAAGTTTTTTTTATGTTAAATAATTAAGAATTATATAATTTAAACTATTTATATATAAATTTAATTGTGGTTAAAATAATTTTTACAATTAAAATAATATATTTTAAATTAGGTAATTGTGGCTATTTTTATAATTATATAAGTTTTTTAGTATATATTTTCAACATATGAGGATTATAGATGTAAGCTTTTGTACATTTGTATTAATTTTTATCAAAAATATATATAGAGAATTAGACTAATAGTATAATAAATGTCTTTAGGCCACACAAATGACAAAACAATGTGACAAAATGAAAAAGGAGAATTTTTTTTAAATATATTAGAGTTTTACTTATAAATAGATAAACTATTTCTTCTATGATTACAACATTGTCATTGCAACTATGCATGACAAATTACATCAAATGAAGCATTTATCTTGAAGGTGAGTCCACTTGTATGGTATCTAAAACTTCAATTTCTTCTTGTGAATTGGAAAACTACAAAATCACTAACTAAGCTAGCATTGATACCCTACCATTCAGTTTCCTCATTTTCTTTTGCACTTTGTTAATACATAATAATATCTCCTGTTGTTTTTGCGAGTGCTCAACCAACACTTTGCCCATGCTAGTTTGAAGTTTCCAGTACAATTCAATGTTATGCATGTACTTGGTTTGTCAGATTATGGTGTTTGTGGTGTCTGGAACCCAACCTCTTACTTCATCTTCAATTTTCACATTAGAAAGGAATTACTTGTCAATGTTGACCTCTATTTTTGCATTCTAAATTTCTCTTCGAATTGCAAGAGGGTACTACAAAAATATTGTTGCTTAGAGGAGACCTTGAGGAATGGTTGAGTTGAGAGAGACGAGGAGGAGAGAAGAGAACTAGGGACAACCTAAAATACTAGACCAGAGGGAAAAGGAGGTGGTTCCTTCTGCTAAAAACCATAGTACTTCTTGCTCTCTCCTCCTTAAAAGATAGGCTTGAAACCAAGGTCCACCAAAGGTTCCACTCATAGTAAAATTCAAAAAAACTACACATAAGCTAAGCCAAATACCATAACAATGACATTAATTGACACTAGCATGACCACAAACCAAAAGAATGATAGACTTCCAGAGAACTAAACACCACCAAATGTAGAATTGTGGGTTGAGACTGTGTGGTGAAACTAGGAGAGCATTGAGTAGCGTCCCATCTGAAGCCTATTGCTTCCCATTAGAAATCAATACTAAATCCATGGCTCAAGAAGTAACCCAAACTTCCTTAGTGAGTACTAGAAGGTCTAGATTACCTCCATATCAAATTTTAAAAGATAACCATGCTTAATTGAAAACCTTACCCCAAACAAGGAGGAGATTCATCTTCTAGGCAATAAGAGAGCTCTTAGAACAGAAAGGTCATGAAGAGTAGGTGAACAAAGAGCATTTGTGCCAAAAAAAAAATGGTTTCCTTACCAAAGTATTGTGGAGAAGGGAAAGTACCCACACTCGCATAACCTTTCTCACCATCAGAGCATTGCGATCTTGTCTATTAGTTTCCCAATAATGATTCATGGTGGGGACGATTGTATAACACATTCTCCACAATATAACTATCATGGAGTAAGTCCTCTCATGCACATAAGCCACCATTATTTCCAAACACCGTGTGGAAGGATCCACAATCCCCCACTTCTAATAATTGTCACTTCCTTACTCGTAGTTGAGGAAGATTAGTACTATTAAAATCATATCTATATAAATCCATAGGAAGGAAAGATGATAACTATCATGCAACATACAACCAACATATGACTATGTCAAATTAACATATATTACTAAAATTTATATTGTCCTAAATATATAATTTAAAAGTGACAAAATTTATCATGATTCTCAATATGAATATGTTCCTAATCAATAATTAATCATTTTATTTAAAAAACCATATCACTTGTAATAACTCACTTGAATTTTAAATCTCTTTTATTAAATATTTTTATATTTTAAGCATATTTTTTTTTACGTTTAAGAAAATTAACTCTTAATTAATCGAAAACAAAATATCATACAACTATGTCAAATTAACATATATTATTAAAATCCTTATTATTTTAAAATGTATAATTTGAAAATGACAAAACTTATCATGATTTTTTAATATAATTTAGTTGTTAATCAATAATTAATCATCATTATTCAAAGAAATTATAGTGCTCGTAACAACTAAACTTTCACTTTTTATAGTTAGATATTATAAATTTTGATCATATTTTCTTAATTCACGAACTATTAACTTTTAAGAATAAAATTTATAATAAAAAGTAAAAACAATATTAAATTTAAAATTTACAAACTATTTTTATGTCCATGCACATGTCTATTTAGAATAGGGTTTTCAAAAAATTTAATTTAATTATGAATAGTTATTAGGTGGACAATAAGGATTTAACCTCTAGTGAATATTTTAGAATATTCTTAGTTGTTAGACAAGTTAAAAGTTGAGATTTATCTCCAAAATAGTTATTCTCTTTTGTCTTTTTAATTAAATTGATTAATTATAAAAAAAATATGTCATGTGAAGTGAATTGTGATTTTTTGAGGCACGTGGTATTGATACACCATGATTTTGTAACAAATCTTACCTATTAAGAATTTTTATAATAAAATGGAGATAAATATCTATGATGAAAAATTATTTTCCATATTTATATATATGTGTGTTTTTTTTTAACTTATATACTAATTATCTTTATATGTGTGTTTTTTTTTAACTTATATACTAATTATCTTTTATATTTTATAATTAATAATAATTAATAATTTAAAACAATTTTTTTTATATATATTTTTCAATTTAACAAAATAAAATGTGTCATGAACACATACTCTCCATATTCATAAGAGTTATATTTCATGAACTAACTTATATATATATATATAAACTAACTAAATTAATTGACCAAATATGTATTTTAATATTGATGATGATTCTATCCCCTAAAAACCAATATAATCTATCCAACCTCAAAAAATATAACTATATTTTACAAAATTTTAGCTAAATTGATACCAACTTCCTCCATTTTACATACATATAAATACAAATGCTACCTTAAGTAAGAAGCCAATATCCTCCGCTTTACATATAAAACGAAAGACTCCATTCAGTATTTATGAAAACCCTAGGTGTAAGAAAGAAAATGCATAGAGAATCCGAATTTAGAGGACACCAACGGACATACATATTCTCCGCTTTACATACATAAAAACGAAAGACTCCAAAATGCATAGAGAATCCGAATTTAGAGGACACCAACGGACAAAAGCTGGATTGGTTCACCCAACAGGAGCTGACCGAAGCATGTTCAACATTCCTGAGATATCATGTGTATGACGTGGCAACACATAAAAAATTCTTTTTAAGTGATGTCCGAGTAAGACATGAAAAGTGAATCTAATCTTTTTTGAGTGGGCTTATTTTAATCACGCTAATTCCAACCAGAGGCATGCGCTCGCTGAAGATGACCAGAGATGGAGGTTTTCATGCTTTTGAATTTAGCATATGAAGCTTGCCTGAGTGGCCGAAAAACAAAAGGGCTAAGATGCGGTCCTACTCGTGCATGTGCACGGCGAATATTCCCAAGGAACTTTCCCGATCTTCTCATTAAATAAAATATCTGAGATGGCGGTTTCAGGGTAGAAATCACTGGTTTTGGTTTCCGTAAGAAACAGTCTTATCAGACGGTCTCCGGCAATCTGTAGGGCGGGTAGCTGAATATTATTTGTACAATTTTATCACATGGTCTTCGGTAATCTGTAGGGCAAGGACTGAAAATCATTTGTACAATTTTATCAGACGGTCTTCAGTAATCTGTAGGGCAGGGAACTGGAAATTATTTGTGGAGAAGGACCGGGATTTGACTATTATAATCTTACCTAGAGGCCCGCAAGCGCCTATTTGAAGACCGTCGGTCTCCACCGAAAGGAGGCAGAGCACGGCGAGCGCTCCGAAAAGGAACGAGCAAAGCGAGCTAGCACCGGCTGACATTCGAAGGTAGGGAAAATAGCACCAGGGATTCAATTCCTGAGGCTATTTATGCTTATGTTTTCTCACTTATCTGTCAGTCTTTTCATTCTTGTCTTGAATGCACAGGCCGATTTGCACTGAATTTAAATTTTAAAAAGAAAAACAAGAAAGTAAGAAAACAACAAATCTTATGCTTATGTTTTCTCACTTATCTGTCACTCTTTTCATTCACGTCTTGAATGCACAGCCCGATTTGCACTGAATTTAAAATTTAAAAAGAAAAGCAAGAAAGTAAGAAAACAACAAATCTTCACTCTCTCTCTTTTAAGCAAAAGAAAAGTCGACTTGTGTACTCAGGGATCAGATCTGGAGCGGGCCCTTCGGTACCCGGGAACTGAAACAGAAGTCGAATCTGATCAAAGAATCGTCACTGTTCTTGAAATTGGAGCTTTAAAATAAAATAAAGGCAGATATTGCAGCGAGGGAGGGACCGCCTAGGCTTGCTGTATGTCAGATTGTAAAACCAGTGGAATTATAAGAGAGAGGGACGGCTTCGGTTTATTTGTGAATGCACTACAATGGCCTCAGCTCAGAAAAAAACGACGTTATGCTGCAAGCCAGAGTCATCCTCCTCGACACTGTCAGCTAAGGCCTCGTCGCGCTCTTTGCGACGCGAGGCGGCCTCCGCAGAAGATCCCCTCGATGTAGAGTGGGACGTTAATGAAGAACTCCGTGAAGAGAAGCTGATGAATGGTGAAGCTTTATTTCCTGCTGCGGTTTTAAATTCCATGGATGCAATAGCCGAAGCTTCCATCGCTGCAGCTAAAGGTTAGCCTGAAGAATGTTTTTTTTCAACGTTAAATTTGCTTTGCGTATACGGGTTATTTTTTAAGGTCATTAGGTAGCTAATATTCATTTATTCGATAAAATGGTTTGCTGGTTTGCTGAAACGTCCCTTATTTGTTATACCATGTCTCCTTTAAAGTATTTTTATGAAATATTTATAAAGATATTTCATACCTCCTTCTATGTTAAAGAAATTTTGGTAGGAATAGTATGTTGTAACCATTTGTGTTAAAGAAATGCCGGTAGGAATATTTTGGTATAACCAGTGGAGTCTGTGGGTTTTTGTTTTCGAGTCAGGCCAAGGACGGTATATATAAAGCGTTCTATCTAAAGTTATATATATATATAGAGGGTGGTTATATATTGGGTGGTTGTGCACTTTGCTAATTTATCTCATTTCTTTATCTAATTATGGGAAGTTTCTGCCGTCCGAGATTCTAAGATTCTCTCTCGTCGCAACCTTGCATTTATTTTATTTAATTTAACATGAAATCAACTGCTCCATAGTATTCTCTGTTTTGAATGTCAGACTAGTTATGACATCGAGTCTGGTATTCATATTTATATCTATAACTATATATTATTTAAAAATAATATTTATTTTATCTTTAGAGATTTTTTGTTAAATATAAAATATTAAAGTAATAAATTATTAGTATTTATTTTATGATGAAGATTAACCTTTATATATTTTAATTTTAATTAACATTTTAGAAGAAATTTTTAAAAAATAAGAATTAAATTTTTTAATATTTTATTTTTTATATCAAAATGGAAGTAAGGATGATCGTAATTTTATTGAGTTAAAATGTTAAGAAAGTTGTAGTATGATATTTTTTTTGAAAATTAAATTGAATGAGTATAAGATGGGCAATCTAACAAAGAGTGTTTTTTATCTTCAACTCTTTAAGGATTGTACATGTGACAAACTCTTTTATCCTATGGTGTTTTGAGAATTGACCAATGTCCAATTTCACTATGAGACTCATGGGAATTAGTTCTCACATTGACAATGCTCATTTTCTTCTTAACATTAGTGAGAAAGATAAATTTTGTTTTCAAAATGGAGGTCTATCGTGGGTTGATCACCTCTTTATAATATAATAGTTTCCTTTGTCCCTCTAGCTTTTTATTTTCCCAGGATATCTCTTTAAACTTGGATGTAATAATATTTTTAATATTATCATGAATTTACGAGATGATACTCTCATTTATTCTCTAGTGGTTCAACCAAGACTAGGCATCCTTATGTCATGCTCGTTTGAGTTGAAGATGAGTGTTTTGGCTAGAGTTATAAGCAATTTTAAGAAACCTCTTAACATCCATGTTATGTATAATAATAGTATTTGTGTCTAGAGCTCTCTAGCCTAGTATGATAGAGATGTTGTAATGTAAACATTTTAACTCAGTCAAAATAAAATAAAAATAACTATATCCGAGTATGGTAGAGATGTAACAAATTTTTTTTTAATCAAATTTTTTATTAATTCTTCAAAATAATACATTAGATGCACATGATATCCCTTGCTCTCTCGATATCACTCCGACCAAATTTGTTGGCCAAGAAAGCAATGCAAAAATTAAGGATAAACTACCAAGTTTTACATAATTACCGAAAACAAAAAGACCAAATATCCCAAAAACAGAGAGAATGAACAAACAACCAACAGTCATCACAGAGCTTAAGGTAAATTTGGTGCATGTGCAGCACTAGGAGCAACAAGAAGATTAAGATCTTGATAGGCATGAAATTCCACATGAGTTATGCATGCCTCCAAATCATCTAAGCGGTCATTGATGTGCCTCTCATTCCTTCGCAAAAAACCCAAGCGATTGGGCATATCCCACTAGTTTTGTTGCAAGCCATTCATAAATACGACGACTTCATTGTGGTCACTATGTCACTACTGCCTCATACCCTCCAAAATCGCCATTATATTTCGCATCTATAGGTCCAAGGATTCTAAAGATGGTGGCTAGTCCACACGACCTAGTGACTGGAGCTGATCAGGCTCCAATTCTCCCCCCAAATCAACTCTCACAACCCCCTCAATATCTACCACTCCCACCTGGGCATCCCTTCCCCCCAATGGACCTCGATGCCCCATACCCCTACAGGCTCAACCTCGTTATCTCAACATTTCAACTACTGCAACAAACCACCAAAAGGGGAGTCCCACTAAGGATCGAATTATGGGCCCTTGAATTAGATGCATTAACAGAGGAATGGTAGTTCCGCCCCCCACGAAATCCTCAACCACCCTTGTAGACTACCAACACTTCCCCCACCCTTTAGTGGCAACTGTGCCACAACCAACCTGTGAGGGTCTCACCCAAAGAAAACCTCTGCAATTAAACAAACGTCAGCTCCTTCCTCCAATAGACAAAGTGTTAATGCCAAAGTTGCCTTGACTTGAAACGCTCTCGAAACATAGAGTCCCTCTCAAAAAAAGTTAAGAAACAACAATAGAAATGCACTACCAATGATTTAGCAAGGAGAAAACACTTACATGCAAAGAACCTGTTGACACCTAATCATCAGGATTGGGTGAATAAATGCAATTGATGTAAATAAATAATAGAAAATATGAGTAGCCACCGAGAGATGAAATGAACAGTCTCTCCCTCATGTATATAATAAATACCAACCGGAATGAATATCAACGAATTGATTTTTAGGAGTTACTGCCTGGTCAGACATGGTATCAGATCCAGTGCCATTTTTTGGCTTCTATCTGCCATTGTAACTCCCTTCTGTCATTTCTTCAGAAATTTTTTAGTTTGTCCTGCATTTTTCTGCCAATTTTTGTAACCTCCCACGCTCCTCTGACATAGTCCATACGCTACTCTCTCCATGCTAGTGGCCTCCATACGCTGCTCGCCTCCATATTTGCGTGAAAGATTATGAAGGATTGAACGTTGGTGCATTGAAGCTGGAGGCGTTGTCTAGTATATCTCAATTGTTACATTATTTTAATCCAGGCCCATACAGTTCCAGTTTTTTTACATTAGATGTTGCAACCACTGCACAACAAATGCACAGTCAACTATTGGCTAGTGGTGCAAATTCCTATACCATTGTTGGCTCATATAATGCAACAGCCACTCCTCCAGTTTAATACGCAACCCTGGTTCATAATTCGCATACCACATTTTACGCCTCCTCCCTTCCTAATTTCGAACGCTGCCATATAGCGTTGCTCCTCCATACACAGTCAACTCCCAAATTGTTGTGCCTGCGAGTTGTAAATCATGGTTGTGCTGCTTGTTCTTTACTCTAGCGAAGTGAAGGCCATAGGTGGTATGCCTGCTTCTCCACATTCCTGACCTGGTAATACACCTCCCACCATTTCGGTGTCAATACACTGTTACATTTTTAATATAACGCTTGTTTTTTTTTTTTTTTTTTAATAAACCCCCTCTCCCATATACTCCCTCCCGCATATACACCCTTTCCCAAATATATCCTTCCCCAATAATATCTCTGCTCTATATAGATCAGATTGTAATTTTTTACACCATAAGTGCATTTTTTATGACCAAGAATATTTTTTCTATCAACAGAAGTATTTTTTTAGCAGCAAAAAAAAAAAATCTCCACAAAAGCACATTTTTGCCAGTAGAAGTATTTTTTTTACTGTATGCATTCAATCATATCTATTGTGGGAATAGTTCTCACTCGCAAGGAGAACTATCCTGAGTGGTCCCGGATGATAAAACACACCCTCATTTTCAATGAGTTGTGGAAATGAGTGTGTATTGGAGACGGAGACAAAGAGCTAGAGTAGTCTACCTCAGACAAAGAGTTCGACATTTGGGAAAATAAGAACAACAAAGCCTATGCATTAATTGTAGCATCTGTAAGTGAAGAGGTGAGTCGCCATATTTCGCCATTTTCAACTGCTTTCGAAGCCTTACAAAAGTTGAAAGAACTCTATGACTCACATTCTACACTTGAAGTTGTTCAACTCATGATTAAACTGTTCAATTTTGAATTACAAAATAATGATCCTCTTGCTCTTGCATCCAAAGGAAAATCTATAATGCAGATATCGAAGTCACTAAGGTTAAATTGGATATTCCTCTTATTGCTTTTCTCAAGGCACTTTATCCTACTTACTCCAATTATCTTGAGTCATTGCAAGCAAATGGAAATCTCAAAGATATTACCTTTGACTCTCTTGTGAAAAAATTTGCTGAAAGAGAGAAAGCTTTTGGAAAGAAGACAACACCTAAATCTTCTAAAAAGGTTGTGTGCCTTGTTCATAAAGAAAAGAATCTTGCCCAAGATTCTTCCAGAGGAAGAGGTGGTCGAAGAGGAAGAGGAAGATATTTCAGAGATAGGGGGTAGACACTCTCAAGGAGAAAAGTCAGATTTGCACTGCATACACTGCAAAAGAAATGGATCACATGATGCCTCTACATGCAAGTTACC
>APFE030468124.1:209658-220999 GCA_000404065.3 Pinus taeda | reverse complement strand
TCTAAAGATAATAGTTGTTCTAAAAATTATTTAAGACTATCATGATCCATTTTTACCTTGAAGTGTCTTCCCATTCGGTAAGGTTGCCATTTCTTAAGTGCAGGTAGTATTGTCAACATTACCTTCTCATAAATAGCTTGCTTGAGATGTAGCAGTCAAAATACCCAGTCACCTACATTAAAACATTTTTCACTACGATGTTGATCTACCTGTTGTTTCATTTGATTTTGCATCAAAGTGGCGATATCCTTTAAAATTTGGAGAACTTGTTGTTGATGATCTATGCGATTTTTCACTACTTGAACCTTTTTCTCCTTGATATGTCCTTCTATCTTGAGAGTTTGAGGAGTGGTAATTTCTTCCAATGCTTTACAAGATATGGTCGGATTCATTTCTTGATGCTCGATGTGATCTTTCCCTTCTTGAACATTTTTTTTCTTGATATGTCCTTCTATTTGGATAGTTTGAGGAGTGGTAATTCTGGCCTATGTATTACAAGTATGGTTGGATTCATTTCTTCTTTCTTGATGTGTTCTTTCACTTCTTAAACCTTTTTCTTCTTGATATGTCCTTTTATCTTGAGAGTTTGAGGAGTGGTAATTCTTGCCAATGCTTTACAAGATATGGTCGGATTCATTTCTTCTTTCTCTGGGTTGGGTCCTAGCGTATATCCTCTTCTTTTGATGTTTCTTGATCCTTTTCTTCCTCCTTTTCATACTCTATGTAAAATAATTTCTTCTCAGCACACTTATGACTTTTAGTGCATTTTCTATCACAATTGTAACAAAGCCCTTTTTCTCTTTTTTCTTCCAATTGTTGTGGTGTAACCCTTGTAGGTTGTGGAAGGCTAGGAGAAACAACACTTCCATCTTCATAGTTGTGAGGGTAGAATTCATTGTTGCCATAATTTTACTTTCTAGTATGTCACAAAGCCCTTTTACTCTTTCCAATTGTTGTGGTGTTGCTCTAAAGAAGGTGTTGCTCTTTGTATTCTTATAATGTGCTATAATTTCCTCCGTGAAAATTGACCACGTAACAAGTTGTTTATGAGAACAAAGCCCTTTATACCATAAAAATTGATTCGGTTATAAATAATTAGATGCAATACATACCTTTTGTAACAATGATACACCATGTAGATCAAAATATTTCTCCATCTGTAGTATCCAATTTATCGGATCCTTGCCATCAAACTTCCTCATCTCGCTTTTTCTTGATTTTAGGAGTTGATCTTGAAACTATTGTAACTCTGTAATTTCAGATCTTCCAGTTCTAAAATTGTGACCTGCAGTAGCCCTCTGTGTCCTCTTTCCAATGCCACCAGTCTTATCCAAATTGGATTCTCCAAGGAAGAGTTATGCCAAATCTCCCACGGTGACCTGATTGTAGACTAGTCCAGTAGAGCCAAATTGTACGATGTGCCACGTGTCACTGTTTCGACCTTTGGCTTTGAAAAATATATACAAGAAACTATAGTCCGTCCTCTTTCTGTAACTTCTTACAAAATTTCAATCTGATGTTCAGAGAGACAGTTATGACGATTTTCCCCAGGTCACCTGTTTGGAATGAAATTCGGGAGTCTGCAAAAAGGCCAACTTCCTCAGATCATATTTTCACAAATATAGCGCAAAAATCTCTGAAATTCGGACCCAAATTTCATAACGATTTCGGCCCAAATGGGTTTTGTTTTTAGCATCTGAAACATTGTAGAAAAAAGGTTATAGCGCAAATGCCACGATGACCTATTTGGAGCAACGAAACCCTAGAATTCAAAGCTCTGATACCAAATGTTATGAAACCAACTCACAAAAAGATAGAAAAGATAGATGAACGCCTTAGAAATAAGCCTCTTCGAGGGGCAACCTCCTTTACATTACACAAATGAACAATTCTTTGATGATTCAAATGACAAGACCTCCTTTCTATATATAGGACTCTAAGGGGTCATAATATAATCAGAGCCGACATGACAATAATAATGTAAGGGCACAATAATAACAATAAGGGGTTACACTAGTAGTATAGGGGCCTAACATATTCCAACTGTCACTCAACGACATTTTGTTTATTCGATCATTTAAGGGACATGACATATTTGAGGTTAGGATTGATCGATGATCAAGGATCCTGGTTCTAATGCAGTGCCAATATTGGCCCAAATATTTGCGTCACGATTATTCTCACGTTTTACATGGTGTAATTTGAAATCATCAAATTTGCTTAGAAGGGTCATAATCCTTATAACCATAGGAGAAATTTATGTGTCTATGAGATGCCTATTCTTGAAGGACCTTTAACACCTTTGGTTGACAACCATTGAATCACCAACTATATTCAAATGCCTTAAACCTTTGAATATAGCTATCTTCAGAACTTGCTAGAGCAAAAACTTTTAGCTCGTGGAAAGTTTTAGTTTCCCCAATTGTGTCACCTCATCACTTTTCTGCTCCTTCTGATGGTTTCATTAAGTTAAGCTTTGATGGTGCCTCTAAAGGCAACCCGGGGGTTGTTGGTTTTGGAGGTCTCTTTCAGGTAGTGCAAAAGAGGACTAGACTTGTATTCGCGATTGATTGTGGTTTTGCAAGCAACAATGAGGCAAAATTTAATGTTTCCAAACAAGGACTCATTACTGCCATCAGAATTGGATACAAAAAGTTAATGATTGAAGTCAATTCAAAATTGGTGGTTGAAATCATTAAGAAGTTGAACCAAGGAGCAAGCTGGGAAAAGCTTAACCACAAATAGCATATTGCTTGACTAGTGCAAGAAGTAAGTGAGCTTCTTCCCAACTTCGACTATATCCTTACCTCCCATGTGAGGAGAGAAGGTAACAAAGCTGCAAATTTCCTAACAAATTGGGGTTGTTCTCACTTGGGCAGATCCATGGAGATGGCCTGGCTACCCCAACCCCAGGAGGAAGATTTGAATTCCCTAAATGCAATCCTAAAGCAGGATATTAGGGATAGTGAACAATATTACCAAGATATAGACCAGCATCCCCGATTGGGGTGTGAGCTAGAAAGATTGGATCCTTCCATCATCCTCCACATACATGAGGAACATGGAGCGGTGGCCTCGCGCATGGCCTCATTGAATGCCATTCCAAAAGGTGGCACATCATAAGCGAGGGGAATATTTTTGGCTTTTTTATTGGTAACTTTTGTAAGTTTCATGTCCATAAATCTTGTTTGAATTCGCTTTGGTTCGAGTAGCAAGACGACTTGGGGGAGGCATCCTTCGAGGTCCTTCACCGAGCATCGGTTCAATTACAGTTGGTTCAGGCCACATTTCTCGGGTATGTTTTCAGTCTCAATTTTTGTATCCCTGCTTCCATGGCTCGTTATATATGTTTGTTGGTCTCCGGGAAGAATGGCTATGTCTTGAATTGGATAGTTTGGAAGGAGCACTACCCAGATTCTTATACGACAACTGCAAAATTGTATGAGGGTTCTTTCATTTTTTGTACTCCTGTGTCTGTGTTCTTTGGAATTTTGTTGTCGCGTATGGGCATTTGCTGGATAAGGAATTTGTATAGTTCCTTGTCTTCTTCTTGTTTCTATCCCTGACACCCTGGATTTGTTTATCTTCTGAATATATGTGGTTTAGGCCCTGAACCCTCAAGGTTACGATATATGTGCAATTTGGTTTATAATTATACCTTCAACCATTCAAGGCATAGTCAGATTCATGTTTCTTGGCTCTGGTACTATTTTAATTTTCGGTTTCTAGTCTACAACATGAGGAAGAATCAATTTATATATCGATCTTGGCCCTACATGTGGTTACTTTCGTAGGTTCTTGGGCCCGATACGACCCTTGGACACATATTGCTCCTAGGTATAGGCTATCCCTTGGTCGGCTAACAGGGTTCAGGACAGTTGACCTCAGTTCTTTCAATCATTCCCAAACCATGGCTCGTGCTACCTCTGGGAAGGGCAAGACCACCCAGGGTTCTTATGGTTGTGGTAAACAGTTGGAAGTCTCCTTTGAGTTTTGTAAGCCCAGAGCTTCAGCAGGAAAATCGCGTGGTTGTAAGTCTGCTTCTCGCATAATTAATGAAGTTGTTGCTGCCTATCATGAGGGCAGCTCGACTCGGGTTCGTCAGCTTATAGCAGAATGGGAAGATGAACTTAACCAGAAAGTTGGTGTACTAGATATTGATTTGGATGATTAGCAAACTCTGGTGTCGGACCTAGGACACTCTTGGGGAAGATCTTCTCAATATAAACAAATTTTTCATCTGTACTGGATGATGAAGAACCTCCTGGTTAAAGCTTTGGAGCATATCCCGTTTGGCACACCTTTGTCTTCTCAAAATTTCCCAGATTATAGCAAGGATTTCCAGTATATTCAATTTCAACTCCAAATGCAGAATGGCTGCCTCAGTCGCATCGAACAACATATTCTGTGCATCCCGCACATTGAGCTTCCATATTCAAGTGTGAAGGATCCTTCCCCTGTTGATTCAGCTGATGATGAGTAGTTTGATGTTTTACTCCTTGTTTCGACTTTTCTTGTACCCAACAGTTCTATACTTTTCAGCATGTTTACAATTACCTAGAATCTAGGAAGTATAAGGACACTCAAACTTATTTAGCTTCGCTTGACAAAATTATTATATTTTACTTTTGGATGGCTTATCATGTCGTTAAGTGACCAACATACCTAGTTTACCTTTGTGCAGGTTAAGGCCACCTAACCAGTTAGACTTTGGTTGTAACTTGCCCTATTTTGACAGATAATATATAGAAAAATCCTACCAAACTTTAAAAAATATAATTATTTTTATAAGTGGTAGAAAAAAATTAAATTAATTAATATGAATTAGTTTAAATATTTTTATTTTAGTTTTTTTTTTAAATAAATATAAATTATATTAAATATTTTAAATAATTAAATTATAATTATTTATTAATTTTTATTTATCAATTTACGTTTTTATTTTATTAAATAAATGTATTTCTATTTTTTTAAATAATTTAAGATTTTTTAATTTGAAATAATTTATTGGGTAATTTTCCCCTTATTTTAAATATAAAAATAATGATATTTCATTATAAATTGTACATTAATTATATAAACCCATTTGACATGGATATGCTCTCGCTTTAGGAGGTAATCTATTACCCCTCACACTAACCTTTAACATTTTATATTTCATTATGAGTTGTACATTAGTTGTATAAGTTGGAGGTTAGTTGTTTTTTTATGATTTATTTATTATTATTATTTTTTTATAATGATATTTCATTATAAGTTGTACTTAAGTATATAAATAATGATATTTCATTATAAGTTGTACATTAGTTGTATAAATTGTAGGTTAGTTGTTTTTTATGATTGAATTTTTTTTTAATATATTTTATTATAGTTGTAATTTATTGTATAAATTGTAAGTTAATTGTTTTTTATGATTGAATTTTTTTTTTTGTTTTGTCTTATTGGTAAATGGAGGTTGGTTGTCTTTGATGATTTTTTTTGCTGTGAGGGAAGAATGCATTCTTGATTTTTATTTAAAGTTTATTTTCATTTATAAGTTGGATTTTGACATTTATAATTTGATTTTTTTTTTTATATTATGAAATTCTTAAATGTTTTTTATTTTTTTAATATTATAAATTATCTCTTAATCTGGAAACTAGAATATTTATTTTTTGAATTTTATATTAATAATTACGTTATATGAAATAGTGTATGTTTCGTAAAAGGATAAGATTATAAAGAAGTGAAAAATGAGAAAGATTTTTAATAATTATAAAACATTTTGCAGTAATAAAAAAATGAATTATTAGAAGATACCATAATATATATACGTATTTTTTTTTTTTTAAATAGTTTAATATTTATATATTAAAACTATTATATATATTATATATATTTTACAGAATAAATATTTTAAATTAAAGATTCATTTTAATTAATATATTTCCATAAACCATATAATAAGAATTATATAATCATTATTTTGAGAGTGATGCACTTACCCTTGGCTTAAGGAGCTTGATCATTAAACTTGTGATGGATTCAAAACTAATAACAAATTGGTTTAACTTAATAGGAGGCCCTGGAAAATGGGTGGAGTAATGACAACCACAAGTTTGATGGAGCTTTAAAAGAAAAACCTAGAAACAACCCACATAAATTTAATATAAAACCTTTAAAACAAGTAGGTAAATACGTTTACCACTACCATGTTTGAGTTAGGTAAGGAAAATACACAGTGTTGAGTATGAATCCCATGACTTACATGGAGCTTGTGGGGTACCAAGATCCGCCCAACAGTTTGAAAACAAAATAGGTAGGACCAAATCTAGATTCTCTATTATATTGTTTCGCACTAATTTGTCTTTTTAATATTATTTTATTTCCTGAATTTCTTAAACCCATCATATATATATTCTCTTCGTCGTTAATCACATATATTCCCTTTGACACTAAGTGATTGAGTGCCCTTATCGTCGTATTCGGCCTGCCCATATCCACCGCTGTACTGTCTACACGCTTACGTTATTTTCTGAGCTGGCAGAAGCCGTCCTCGTCAGCCACTACATTAGCGGTCAAGACAGTACGCCTTCACGGATATACGGGGTAAAGTGAACACGTCATCACAGCCGACAGTCGAGAGCACGCGTGGAAAGACGATGGCCTGACACTGTGCGGCCGATGGGAGTATTCCGAACCCGGATCCATCAGATTTGACAGCTATATCTTAAATTTTACTGCTTTGTCTGTTGTTTTGGCCATACTGCGTACAGGCTACAGCTGGTTCCTCACTGGCGTTCGTCTCCTATACTGTTGATTGATAGAAAAAGTAGAATAATATCCCAGATAAGCACAAATAGCTGACTGGAACAAAGAGGTGACACCAATTTCCAAGATATTTTTTCCTGTGAAGAACTGAATCTACTACAGGGATGAATGATTATGATGGTCAGGTGTTTTTACTTTAATAGAACACTAATGTGGAATTTTAGTCCAGCTCAGGAATACGTCATTGTAAAAACGTACCAGAAAATCAATCGATGCATGACTTCACCTGGTCAATCCATCCATAGCGTAGATGACTCTTACGGAAAGAGGGTAGATTCATAGTATTTGTATTTCCTAATAAATATATAGGTTGTTAATGAGTATTAAATGATTTAAGTTGCATATAGTTATTATTGAAAAATGGGTCAGTTAAAATAAATATTTGGAAAAAATTTAAATATTTTACAAAGAATCATATCTCTTTTCATCATTTTTATTTAAAAAATTTATTTTTTAAAAATTTAAATTTTAAATTACAAATCATTAATATTCAAATTCTAATGTTTTTAATTTTTATACTCTCCATAAATTATTCAGCATCTCTTTTTTTCTTTTAATTCTCCTCAAACTTTAAAAGCAAAAAAAGATAATAAAATTCTTTTTCTATCCATTCGATATTCTCCCTCAATTTCCCACAGCTAGAAAATAACTTTTTGATGTTATTTCTCTTTTTTAAACTAAAAATTTATTTTTTTTATTATACTTGTCGTACGCATGGTATAACATAACGTATTTATTTTGGAGTTGTCTATGATATGACTTTTTTCCGTTTAATTTCTCTAAAATCCAGCTGGAATTTGAAATCACAAAATTGATGGGTAAATCTTGAACCATAGAAATACCCTAAAGATTTTTAATGTTGTCGAATCCATATATACATAATACAGTCAAAAAATTATTTTAAATAATACAAATCAAGATTTCACCTCAAATTTTTCCAATTCGGGCACCGAAAACTCTAAAAAGTTGCATTATAGACAACTCCATTCAGTTTTGCCTTCACTAGGTATTAGTTTACCTCTGACCAAAAAATTATGACATTTATTCATAGTGTAACATGGGATTCAATTTTTTGTTTTCTTAATTATTAAATTTATTTATTGTAAGCATAATTTGTTTATTGTTTACCTTGACCAAAAATTATGACGTCTATCCATAGTTTACATTGGGAATCAATTTTTGTTATTTTTATTATTATTTAAATTTATTTATTTGTAGATGATTTGGTTGAGGTCTAGTATGAGTTGTTTAATAACTTCCTTTCTTAGTTATCTTTTTGTTTTTCGTTTTTTTTTTTCTATTAAATTTTTTTTTTTTTTTTTTTTTTTTCATTTTTCTATTATTTCCATTTTGGATGATTTTAGTGTTTTTCTCCATCTTTCAATTTAAATGACTTACTAGCATATTAAACTATTTATAATTTAATATAAAATATTTTATTAATTAAAAATTAAACACATAAATATTTATTAAATATATATTAAATGTATAATTATTTATATAGAGCCTATAGTTATAAAATTCTTAATAAACGTTTTTTTCTTTTTTAAATTAATACAAAATTTTACCTAAATAAACCTTATGCCTTTATTGTTTTTTAATTTAATTACATTATATTTAAACTAAACCACACATATTAACTATTTCTTAACCGAAAAACACTACAATATATACGACTACGAAACATAATTTACGGAGTAAAATTCCGCATTCATTCATTCTCAATGTGCACATAATTCTTCTCCCTTTTAATATTCTAACCTCCTTTGTTTTCTTCCATTCAAATCCCAGTCGCTATACGCGACCATTTTTTCCTTTCCCATTTGCTTATTTATAGGATTCAAACGTGAGGGAGGGACCGGAGGGTACTTATGAAAAAGTGGACTAGTTACGATAAAATGTAGACTATATTTAAAAAAATGAACTCAATGCAATACATTTAAAAATTAAATGAAGTGTATTTTTAATGTGATAAACTTCTCCATTAAATTGAATACATCAATTTTTTCCCAATTCCTTTTTTACCAACCTGGTATTCCTCTCCCTCGAGAATGACTTTTTGATGTTACCTCCCTTCTTGAATCTTCTAAACTAAATAATCATCTTTCTTATTTCTTCACCGCGGAAGGGACTGCAACATATACTTTTATAAAACATAATTTACATGGTAAAATTCCACGTTCATTCATTCTCCATGTGCACATCATTCTTCTCACTCTTAATATTCGTAGCTCCTTCGTTTTCTTCCATTCAAATCCCAATCGCTATATGTGACCAATTTTTCCCGTCTCAATTTGCTTATTTATAGGATTCAACGGTGTCTCTGTTGCTTATTTATAGGATTCAACGGTGAGGGAGGCGATGATAGCCAACGAGTTAGTTAGGAAAAAGTGGACTTGTAATGATAAAATGTAGACTAAATGTAGTGTATATTTAAAATATCAACTAAATGCAATGTAGGACATGATAGCCCATGAGATAGTTATGCAAAAAGTGGACTAGTTATGATAAAATGTAGACTAAATATGATGTATATTTAAAAGATGAACTAAATGCAATGTATCTCTAAAAAGTTGATTATATAGTCAATAGTTATGGAAAAAGTGGACTAGTTATGATAAAATGTAGACTAAATATAGTGTATATTTAAAAGATGAACTAAATGCAATGTTTCTCTAAAAAATTGATTATATAGTCAATATGCATGTATTTTGAAGAGTGGACTAGATCCAATGCAATGTATTATAACTATGTATGTTATGTTTGAGTTACTTTTAGTGTATATATAGTTTGTTTTAAATGAATTTCAAATATATGCTCAATAAGATTAGGAATTACACTTATTACCCTTTTTAGAAACACATGAGTTTTGTAATTTTTAAAAATCTATAGTGATTGGTTTGCAACTATATATAATAAGATGATATTTGTGTTATTTAAAGTTTGTCTTGGTTAATCTTAATTTATTGAATTTGTCTTTATTTTATAAGAGAAAGTTTTATTTTTTTAAAATCTATAGTGATGAGTTTGCAATTATATATAATAAAATGATACTTATGCTATCTGAAGTTTGTCTTGGTTAATCTTAATTTATCCTTATTTTATAAGAAAAGTTTTATTGACTATCTTAATGCTTTTTTTTGTTGAAAGGATGGTCATAAAGGCTTAGAATTTGTTACGCCATTTTTCATTAGATTAAAATTCGTGGAGACTTAGAACTCGTCATGTCATTTTTCATTATATAAAAACTTGTTATACCATTTTTTATTATATCTTTTTTCTTCAAATGAATAAAAGAGATTTTAATAAAGGATGGTTATAAAAAATTATAACTCATTAGATCATAAAGATATTTTAATTTTTTTATTAAATCTTGTTTTTTAAATAGATAAATGAGATCCTTAAGGAGTTACAATATAAATGATGTTAAAGTGTCGTATTGGGTGATTCTATTATACTAGATGAAGCCATTGATATTAAAATATGAAAAAATAAAGAAGTTTAGTAGCTGATAATAAAGTGCAAAGTAGAATTATAAATTTTAATTCTAATAACAAAGTGCAATGTAGAACTATAAACTATAGAAGAGGAAGACATTAGTAACCATATTATTAGAAGTCTTAATCATTGTAATGACCTACTTATCTTATTATGTTAATTTTTTATTAGTGTTTAATTAACTTGAAAATATTGACATGTAATTATTAAGTAATATTAGTATATACCTATACTTATAAATATGCAGTTTTATTTTACTGATATGATTTATTATTATTATTTGTTATTATATCAATATTTCAATTCCCAAGGTTTTCTGTATCGTCTTCTCCAAATTATTTTTAAATTAAATATCAATATTTCAATTTCCAAGGTTTCATGTTGTCTTCTCCAATTTATATCTTTTCCATTCTTAAGGTGTTTTTTCAAATTCATTTTTGGATAACATATAGAAAGGAAATCCAAGGCCATTAAATTAAAAGGAATGGGGTATTCATGGAATTAATGGTAGGTGTTTGAGATGGATGAGAAGGAGAGACATAAAGGGAAGGAGGAGGAGAGGAGAAGGGAGATCCTTGTTCTTTATTTTGACATTGGAGAATTTTATTTTAGGAGGAGGAGTGTGGAGAAGAAGAAGATGGAGAATGGAGAGAAAAAATAGAGAACTCAAACATTCATCTATTGTAGAGTGCTGGTTTTAACTTGGACATGTTACAACTAGTTGGAATTGGGCTAGGATGGTTAATGAACTTGTGGAGACTCCTCGGGCTAAGAAATCATTTAGTTGGACAGCCCAACAAGAATATCCCAACCAAATAACTGGAACATGTATTCTCACATTTATTGTTTTCTTTATGTAAAATATTGCAGATGAAATTTATTACATGTTTAATATGTTGTAAATTTTAATTGTATGTTGTTATCAAATAAATGTTGAATTATGAACAGACTATTGTGATTAAATTAAATAATAAATTTGGCTTAATTAGAAAACCTAGATTAGATCCTTACCATCATTATTGATGCATGTTAT
>APFE030468124.1:131293-204025 GCA_000404065.3 Pinus taeda | reverse complement strand
ATTATAGTGGAAAATAAAATTTAATTTTAATTTTAAAAATAATAATTAATACTTGATTGTTAAGTTATTAACGGTTTTCAAGTTTCAAGTTTATGCAAATTCATAGTTTTGCCCATAGTATTCATTTATAATGTAGCTTATTTAAAGGCCGAAAAACTCCATGTTTATTTGTGCAGGATTTTAACCACTATATCTTTAGACACCATCACTTCTCTCGGCGTTTCGTGATCCTAACAACATTATAATACCCTTTTTGAGGATTTTTCCATAAGATTTTGTGTCTATTTAGTTTTTGACTCTCAATAAATTCAAAGTTCAATAAATTCCAATTCATAAACCAATAACTCTATTGTGTAATATTTTTCTAGATTATTTAGTGTATATAACTAACGAAACAATGTGGTTTGCTCCTCTATCCTTAGTAGTGATATCAGAGCAAGTTCCAACTATCATTCACTAATTAGGTGAAAAAATTCGAAGAAGAGAGTAAAGGTTTGCATAACCACCAACCATTTGGGATGTCACTCCAATTGAAGTTGTGTGTATGCTATGGATAAAGTGGATGGAATATAGTTGTAATTTGTGTCATGACATGACATTATTCTTGAATTTTGTTTCAAATTTTTTTGAAAAGTAATTTTAATTATAGTATAAAAAAATAAAAATAAAAAAATACAATAGATATAAAATAACATTTAAAAATGAAAGAAGCCCGAGGGTTAGCTCAATTGGCCGAGTTCCCGTTGTTAAAACACCTTGATAATGGGATGTCATGGGGTTAATTCTCCTCGACACTCTTGGAGTTAGGCTCTGTTAATAAGCCGACGAGAAGTGATCCCTTCATGTGGATTTGTCTAGATAATATTTTTTATTTCTTAGCCTCGAGGGTTAGCTTAATGGGTCGAGGTCCTATTGCTAAAGCACCTTGCCATTGAGAGGTCACAAGTTCAATTCTTCTCAATGCCTTCGGGGTTAGGCTCATATTAGTTTGACTGGGGGGTTTGGTCCCTACGGGTGGACCTACCTTGATTTTCCACAGAAAATAAAGAGAAAAAGAGAGGAGAAAAAACATTAAAAAGTGAAAGAGAAAAAATCTAAAGAAATGACATATGTTATTGTAGTGTGCAATAAGTGCAAACCATACCTTCAAAAATTATCTTCCACCATTTTTTATTTTTGTTACTAAAAATTATGAATTTTTGGGTCTTTGATATGGGAATGAGACTACTTGTAGAAGGTTTTTGAGATATTGTGTTGAATGGTTTGAAAAATCCCAATGAAGCAACCTATGAGATTGTGATTCAAAAACTTCAATTAATATTTTAAAAAATGTAAAAGGAAAAAAATCGGATCTATCAAGCACTAAGAGGGATAAAATCTCTAGAGGTGTAAATCTTTCCTATCCCTCTCGGTGCTTGATAGATCCAGAGTTAAGAAACATTTTTTATATTATTTATTTTTAATAAGATGTTAAGATCGCTCAAAAATTACACTTTGAACCATATCAATCCTTCACATTACTCTATAGTCATTACAACAATATTTATCAAGGCATTATAATTCATCGTGTCACTAGCAAAGATTTGAACTTGGGCAAGGAAGATAACATCCATTCTACTTAGTCACCCAAGATAACTCCAATTGACATGTTAAAGTTATTTTATATTCTTTAAAAATAACTCTTTAAGATTATACAAGTTAAAGTTCCCCTTATATTATTTAAAGATAACTATTTAAAAAACACATTAATAATTTTTTATTAAATATTTTACAATAATTTGTTATTTAAGTTAGAGAAATGTTTTGTTCAAATGGTGAGAAGGTGAGAAGGTAGGTTTTGTAGTTTTCCAACTCAGTTTCAATTATAGCGACTCATTGATCATTGACCCAACATTAGTTTACGTTTAAGCAATATTTTTTACATTGGAAAGATTAGCTTATCCTAGGTTTCCCCTTTTAATACACAATAACGAAAACGTTGACTTATGTTAAGTTTTCCCTTTTAATACATGATGCATATTTGGTTGTTTTTATCAAAATATGCTCAGCTAGCTTTTGGAGTTTGATGTAAGGCTCACACATCAATCAATTAATTGTTTTTTTTTTTGCTGTGTAAAGACTAAACTATTATATTAAAAAAGGAAAAAAATATTTACAAGAGGTATACACCTCTGAGAGCGATTGTTCAGCTCTCTGTCATAGCTTTTCTCGTCAATCTAGTATTTCTGCTTGCAAAAGCTAGAGTATACAAAAAGACCAAAAGAAATGGTTTGAACTGTAACCTGGACCAACATGGACATACAAAACTCGACTGAGACAGACAGAAACAGCTAGAGAAAAAAACCCAGACCCCGAGATCTGTTACATGAAACAGAATGTCAAGGCAGCAAAACATCAGAGGCGGCACTCCATCAAGCCGTGACATAGCAAAAAGACAAAAAGATGAGGCTCGCCTGAGGGCAGGCTTACCCCTGAATCTTCTGTAGTCATTTGTTCTGGGATTTCTTCGCCTCAGCTTCGCGTTCCATCGCCCTCTTCTTCCGATCTTCTGCTGCACGAACCGGGTCTGGCTCCCATGTCACTTCCACTCCTTCCGGAACGTCATCGATACAGTGGTAGCCAGGAGGCAATTTGAGGTACAGGGCATAATCAAAAGAGTCATCCACTTCCTCATTCTTCAAACCGCTCTGAGTGGGGGGGGGGGCTCGCTGTGATGGGATTCCATTTGAGCCTCAAGAGTTCCCTCAGCAGTATCCATGGGTTCTTTCCTTTTGAGATTGCTGAGTTCTTTTAAGGCTTCCTCCTGCTCTGCAGAGTAGCCTAATGTGCTATCCTCCTCAATTTTGCTCTGTAAATTTGGGTTGTAAGAGTTATCCTTTGACTTGGAAGAGTTTTCTGAGGTGGTGGACGTCTTCTCTCCCATATCATTTTTGCAACTCTCTTCCTTCTCATCCTCCTCATCAAAGATAACAGTGATACTGGCTTTAACCATTGGCTTATTCTTCTGGCGGCGGTAGTAAAAAGTCGCTATCTGCACTGTGTTGCTTAAATCGTCTGAGTGCGTCGAGTCGTCTGAGGGAGGCGAAGCGCAAGCCAAAGGTGAAATGCGCTTCGGACTTGACTGTCCGCTGTGTCTAGTGTCACTCTTCTGCCCGGAATGACCACCCCTGCGAGGCACCTTGTGTCCAGTGCGAGGAGCCATTATGAGCTTAATAAACTCAGTAACACTCTGCGGGTTTATCTTACCAAGTCTGCAACTGCTTCTATTGCTACAAATGTCGCAGGAGAGATTACCCTGAAGATTCTTCAGCCTAATTGCCACCTTCACCTTCGTATGAGCCAAGTTAGAAATCCCCGTGAAGATTAGGCAAAGGATGGCCGCGAGGGTGGGTATACTGCTTTCAGAACTTCCCGCCTCCACGCTGACCTGATCTTCCAAATTATCAAAGCCAGTGCCGAACTGCATACCCAGGCAAAGGAATGTTTGTGCCATATTAAAAAATCTGTCTGCTGAACCTTGGAAAGGCCCCTGCATTGAAGAGCCTTTAATGCACATGAATGCCTTGGAGGCAGATGCCAGCCCGATGCCCATGGTGACCATCTGTCGATAGCGTGGTAGCATGTGGTCGGAGCGTGGGTGAAGATTACACATAAATGCAAGCATTAACACCCGCATCCGGGTTCAATCAATTAATTGTTATGTATCATTTTTTTATCAATTAATTAATTGATATATATCATCTTTGCATTAAGTATTGTGCACCACCTTACATTTGCTTCTGACTCATTGCACCTCCACTGCCACCTTCACCCATAAGACATTCCCATCATATATATATATCATCTTTGCATTAAGTATTGTGCACCACCTTACATTTGCTCTCGACTCATTGCACCTCCACCGCCACCTTCATCCATAAGACATTCCCATCATTTACCACCTTTAAAGATATATCAACACATCATCTATTGTCTTTAAAGATACATCATCACACCATGCACATACAAAAAAATTGAAATTACTTATAACATAGTTTAACAAAAAACTAAACTATATTTATTAAAAAATCTTCCAAAATAAAAACATGCTGAAAAAAATTAATAAACATTTTGAACAACTCAATATAATAATTAACCTTATTTTATTTTTATGTACTCCATTATAAAATTAAAAAACCAACTACAAGAAACAGAAAAAAACAAAGAAACCAACTCCATTAACCTTATTTTTATTTTTATTATTCCTTCCATAAACATAAGATATTACATTAATCCGATTTCGATTTCTATTTTTATTTTTATTCAACCCCACATTAATTAAATTAAATTCAAAACCCCACTCAAAAAGAACCTCTTTATAAAAATTTTAATTTGTGAAAGTATTCAATTTCAACCACTCATTAAATTCAATTCAAAATTGAATTGTTCTCTCAAGTATGAGCTAGTATTACCAAAACTTTAACAAGATAATGTTACATTAAAACCAATTTGACATGACACTTTCCATATATGTCCAAAGAGAAGTGATGTCCAACTAAGATATGATATGTCCACTCCAATCTCAATGGTACACTATTGTAATTATGATAATTCAAGCAACACGAGGATCCGGATTAGGAGGGTAGTAGGTTTGGCGTGACTATGTGATGATGATGATCATAGCATCCTCTTATACTTCCTTCTCTTATCATGGTATCTGTATCATCCATGTGCAATGTGGATATTCCGGTAGTACTGTAAATTCCTATGGAATCTTCTCGAAACGAAATAGTTTTTTGGCATGGTTTCGGAAAGCGGTTTCAGGGGAGAAAATGCCGGTCTCGATTCCGGTTCCGTTTAAGATGGTTCTACAAATCCCTCGTTGGGTCTCTCTGAGCGGACGGTGTAGGAGAGAACGACAGAAAGTTGACGACTACTATAAATATTAGGCACCCATACGCTAGTTCTTGTGGAAGATCGGTCTTCGCAGGATATCGAGAGGAGCAACAAAATTCTGCTCGAGTGAGCAGGGACCCCTAGTGACATCCAAAGGTATGCAAAAAAACGACTGGATTCCGTTACTGTGATTATTTTATCGTTCTCTCCCCTGTCAGTCTTTTCATCCGTGTCTTGCATGCACAGCCCGATCTGGAAAAAAAACAGACGCTGCCCAAAACAAAAGAGGAACGAAGAAAAAACAAATTTGTTCTTGCTGTTTATGAAAAGAATACCTCTTGTGGACTCAGATCTGGAGCGGGCCCTTCGGTACTGGGCTGGAGAAAACGAGAGCTGAGTAAGATCAAAGAATCGTAATTGTTCTTGAAATTGGAGCTTCAAAATAAGATAAATACAAGGCGGATATTGCAGCGCAGGAGGCAGGGAGCTCAGAGGCTTGCTGTATGTCAGATTGTAAAACCAGCGGGAGCATAAGAGAGAGGGACGGCTTCGGTGTATTTGCAAATCCATTGCAATGGCCTCAACTTCGAAAGAAACGACGATATGCTGCCAGTCAGGCGCATCCTCCACGGATTTGGTCGCTAAGGCCTCATCCTCCTCCACCCCTTCTTTGCGCCGAGAGGCGGCCTCCGCCGAGGTTCCCCTTGCTGCAGAGTGGAACGTTAATCAAGATCTCGGTGAAGAAAAGCGGAAGAGAAACAGTGAAGCAAGAATTCCTTCTGCAGTTTTAAGTTCCATGGATGCAATAGCCGAAGCGTCCAAGGCTGCAGGTAAGGTAAGGCGACGATTGACGACAGTCTTTCGTTGCGAAAGTTTATTGTGTTGTTCGTTCCATGGATTTGCTGGTCATGTTTTGTGTAATTTGTTCGTTTCAGGGATATTGCAGGCCATTTTTCTTTCTCTGCCTGGGTTTTTCTTATTAAACCTGAAAACTTTTCATCTTTCGACGCTATTTCAAAACGAAACCTCATTAGGATATTTTTCAGCATCCGTGAATGCAAATTTATAAGAAATACTTGCTATAATTTCTATTTTAGCAGTGGACCTATGCCCTGCATGTCACGAAATTTGTTTCTGATGCGAAACCTCGATAGATTTTCCTGCATTGTGTTGCATGATCACAAGCTATACTAAGAATTGCATTATTAGGAAGCCGGTTGGGCGTATTTTCAGTGTTATGTCTATTTGAACAAATTGAGTTATACAGATTGGCCGTTTTAGGGATTCTTTTTGTTATTGCAGGGTATTCGTTAGGTTATTTGTCTCTCCGAACTTTCTTTGCTGACATGGTTTGATGAAAGCTTCTTATTGGCTGTTTTAGTGTATTTTGTAAGAAATATTTATAAATATTCTGTGTGTCTTTTAATGTAGTATTTACAAAAATGCTGGTAGGAATAATCTCGTTTTAAAAGTATACGATATTCTCCATGTCTTGGATTTGTTTAAAGAGTCAATTATGCTGTCAAGCCAATGTCTTTTTGTTACATGTGTTGCGCGTGTTAAAATGTTTCGTTGGATCCATACCAATCCATAGCCATATAGGGCATGGGTTAAATTTGGTAGCTAGTATGAACTTTCTATAGCAAAGCTAGAAAAAAGAGAGTAAGAAGACAAACATCAACCCTTCTCTTTTTGGGCGTGGCAACTTACTATGGATCTCTGGTGGGACGTGTTATAAAGGGCCTTATCTGTTATATGGATACCTAGTAACCTAGTATATTTCTATGCTCTATTGTGCATAGTTTTCTTGTAAGGGATTTTTAGGGGAGGAGTTTCCTATTTTGGGTTGGTTGCCTTTGCTTTGGGCTTATCTTCTTCATTGTTGGCTAATTTTAGGGACAAATCTGATTACTGTGACTCTGATTTCCATTTCCTAGCGGAGTTTTATTCACAGTTGGTTGATATTTCATCATTTTGGAAAATATTTTCTTTTAGTGGGATGATTGTCGCTTGTGGCCTGGTTTCATCATGACTGAACTGTGCTTTTCATCAAGTAGATATTTAAAATTTTTATTTTGCTCTCATTATAATGACATTATCATCTAATATTGGGGTAGCCATTGGAGAAACAAAAAATCCCAGTTCCTTTGGCCTAAAGTCACAACTCTTGATGGGCTTACCTAAGATGTGGTTGGAAAACTCGGGAAAGCTCAGATAGAAAAAAATGATGATTTTGATAAGGAGGAAGATGCCACTGCCAGGCCTACTAAAAAGCCAAAAGTTTTCTCTTTTCAATTTACAAGGCAGTCAAAAGAGGGCCTGCATCAAAGCCTCTCAAGGCTGATCAAGCTATTGTCATTTGCAAGAGGACCAATTTAGGTCCTCTTGGGAAAGCATTAAATATTTATGGTTGAGATGAGGTTGACTGGCTTATTGACTATTGCATATATGCAAACGGGCTTTTATCAATTTGGTGCTATCTCCTTGTCTGCAGGATATCGTTAGAGTTAATATTCCACCACCATAAGGATATTGAGGCATTGGGTATTAAAAGTGCACCATGTTGTTGTCGAAACAAAAAGGGAAATGTACGGCAAACATTTTTTATGGTTGAAACTTGAAAGGCCCAATGGAACATGCCCTTGATAAATGTTAATGCAATTTGCCCTGGAGGAGCAATGTTTTTGAATGTTGTAAATATCAAAGGGGAGGAAAAATATCTAGTACATTGCAAACATACTTATGGATGCAATTAACGTAATGAGGCTAATTCACATTGCCCAAGTCATTGTTCAATGTGCTGTGGTCTAGCAGTAAGGTAAAGCACTGATTGTGGCAATAGCCATGTTGGGTTCCTTTGTTAACACAGGCCTGCAATGATAGAGGGAAAGAAGATGAATCCTACTGTAAGTCGTTGATGACTTTGGACAGCATAGATGTCCCTCAAATGGTTGTTTAAGCTTAAAGGTAATATGATTTTGAGAGTGTGCTAACTCTGTTTATGTGGATGGTGTTTCCCAATAAAACTTTGTGATGGTGGAGGGCAAGAAGATGAGGTCAAGTGCAAGTCCTGGGTGACTGGATGACATAGATGTCCTTCAGATGGTTGTTAAGTTTAAAGGTAATATGAGTTTGACAATATGCAACTCTGTGTTAATGTGGGTAGTTGTTTACTCAATAAAACTATAAGAAAACATTGCCCCAGTCATAAAAAACAATACATAGGTTTGTAGGTCTAATCTTGGACGACAGATATGATCACATATTTTGGACTTTTGCCTTGCAAGGATGTTCTTTGTGCATCAAAGTTGTTAGGGTATTTGCCAATCATCCAATGTGTAAGCAAAACTAGTTTTTTTGCCAGTTATAAACTCAGCATAATGCTTGCCATTATTGTTCTAAACCATTCGTAAGTTCATTACATGATTCAGATGAAGTTACCAAAGTTGGATTGTCAGCTGGATATGAATTTGTTTATTGTATCTCAGATGAAAGTTTGGATGTTTTGTTTTGTTGTTTGCTCTATAGTTACAAAACGCTGCAGTTCTTTTAAAAACATCTGTTATCTTCAATTCTGTATTGAACTCAGTTTATAAAAAAGGGGTCGAAAAACATTTATTTTCCTAATACTGTGAAATCTTTAACTATTTTATGATAATGTTGGTTGGTTTCCTTGTAAGCTTCTTCTGGTAAGTGGCCTTTTAACATACTTTGTCATTTGGTCTCACTTGGACAACCATCCCGGACATTTTTCTTTATGAATGCAAGGATATTCTGTGGAATCCCTAAAATCTTTTTAGAAGGCTTCCTGATGGCACTTTTCAGAATTTATCAAGAGTTCTGTAGGTTGCATTTGTAATAAATTATTGTGCATTCCACAAGACTGTCTTCGATGCTGAATCCTAAGAGTTGGCCTATATTGAATCCTAGTAGATGCTTTATTGTATATAGATCTAAACCATTTACTAAAGATATGGCTGTTTAATGTCTTTGGGAAAAGAAGTTTACCAGCTTCTGACTTATTTTGTCAGTTAAGGCATCGACTCACCAGACAGTCACTTTTGTATCTATACAATGACCTTGTTATATCTATATAAAGACCTTGACTATGTGCTGATTAAATATATCGAAACTCTTCAGTGTCCATTTAATACATCATGGCTTATGCAATACGAAATTTAATCTTCATTAGAACTGCTTACATTTTTACTCTGGTTTTCTTACTAATTTTTTTCAAAGCAAAGTTAACTGTATTTTTAATTGACAGTTATTTGGTAATGATGCTGTGTCTTCAGAATTTGCCCAAATGATTGTGACTCCCAAAAATTATTAGAGGAAGTGCATTTAATATGTTTATGCCATCTGGTCACACTTTTTTTAATCAGATCCCCACCTCTCAGCAAAATTGAGATTCAATTAAATACTTGTATCTGTTTTGCTATTTGTTACTTGAAATTTGCCAAGATGCCTTAAAGAGGTATCCAAAATCCGTAAATAACTACTCAGGTTTGCTTATATATTTATTTGCATGTATTGAGATATGGGACAAACTTTTAAGTTTTCATGATACAATTTAGAATTGTCATCATAGGATTTTGCGTGATGTGGTGCAGGTCCAGTGATGCAAATGTTGCGAGCTCATCCAAGGCATCCTTTAGATCCATTATCTGCTGCTGAAATTGCTGTTGCAGTGGCAACAGTCAGAGCAGCAGGGACTACTCCTGAGGTTGTATTAAATCTCTTATTTGATTGCTTTTGGAGAATTTAGAGATTTATACATGTGCATTTGTGGAATGCAAATTGAGATTGTTATAAGTTTGAGAATTCTTATGTAAATATTGATTATTGTATTGTTTTCAGGTGCGGGATGGTATGCGATTCATTGAAGTGGTCCTTAAAGAGCCAGACAAGCATGTTGTTGCATTAGCAGATGCATATTTTTTTCCTCCTTTCCAGCCTTCACTACTTCCAAAAACCAAAGGTGGTCCAGTGATTCCTCGTCAACTTCCTCCGAGGCAAGCCAGGATTATTGTTTACAATATGCGTTCAAATGAAACTAGTGTCTGGATTGTTGAACTGCTTGAGGTGCATGCCGCAGCTCGTGGTGGCCATCATAGAGGCAAAGTTATTTCGTCGAAAGTTATTGAAGATGTTCAGCCACCTATGGTATGGCCTCTCTAGTTCTATTCTATTCTTTTCAGTTTTTTATTTTTTTATTTTTGTTTTGTTTTATATTTTTAATTATATTAAATTTTCTGACTCGTGATGTTTACCCGCTGAATTTAGAATTAAGTTTGTTAATATATAAGCTTGGCTACCAGTCATTACTATTATTATATTAATTTCTAGTTGTATATCTTGGTGTGACCGAAAATGTCTTGCATTCATTGACACTTGAGTATATTGAATATCTTATCTGATGATATATTTGTTTGTGCTGTTTTGAGTTAATGAAATATTTGATCCTAATGTTACACTCCTAATTTCTAATATGGTAACTGAGTCAGAGTTAAAGACTCCCTAACCACATTATTTGTGATGTTAGTGTAAAAACATCAACAGTTGTAAAAACATCAACAGCTATTCAGGATGATGGACACTTCTCTTTGACGAGAGTTCCATGCTTGGAGTGTACGCTCATAAAATTATTAGGAAAAATGATAAAAAAGTTGGTACTTCTTCACTTTCACCGTTGTCCTTGTTGGATCACATTGATAGAGGTCCTTCCATTTTCAGTTATGAACCTAATTTGCTAGGAACCCCACTGTTTTGAGACGAAAACTGTTATGGACCAAAGGACTGCCCTAACAGTGGGCTAGTAGCAGTTTTAGCATAATAATGTCATAGAGAATCATCAAAAGATATGGAAGATTGGCAAACATAAGTAAATAATCAGAACTGTAACTGAAAATTCTATATGAGTTTGCTACCAATGGGGGCTCTGATAACATTGATGTGAGCCAATCCGGAACTTTGCTATAATAATTTATAACTGAAATCAGAAAAAAAATAAAATCTGAAAATCCTTGGAAATAGATCTGAAACCTGGAAACTACCAAACCCAAAATCTAAAACTAACATGGCAGTAGCTGCAGTAATATATTCAACAGGTTTAAGAGTACTGACACCAAGCAGATGTCCAATAGTTACAGCAGTGAAATGCCAAAGATTTTGGCCAGAACTAAGCATGAATTTTTATGAAAAGAAGTAAATCTTAGCAGGAAATATTTTCTAGCTGAACTTCATATAACCCAGAAAATAAGTATGTTGAACATAAATTCACTTGAAGGCACGTATGTCGATTCAGTTGCAATCCGAGAGTAGTGTGTATGCTGTTCCTGGCCTGAACAGTCTCCTTTAGACAACTTGCAGTAAAACACACTTCAAAAGGGCCCTACTGTAATGCATAAGAGCCATTTTATAGCTAGTGTTCCCACTTTATGTGGCAAAGAGTTACAATCCTTGATGAATGGAAATTATGAGTGGAATACAACAGATGACTTCAAAGGCTTTCAGTTCTAACAACCTTTTATAGTCATTCATGCTGATATTAAAAAAGATAAGATAATTTTATTAATGTCCTCGAGTAACCACAAAAGTAGGACAATGGGACTAAAAGATACATTTGGTGAATACAAGATATCTTGGAGTGCAAATGCGATTCCATTTTAGCTCGAAAGCTAAAAAGACTAAAATATGACTAAATAAGACTAAAATGAAATAAAGGTACAATTATAGAATGTATAAAATTGCATGAAATGACCAAAAATGAGAATTACACAGTATCTCTGCTGCTTGAGTGTGTAACTCTAAAGAAGTAAAGGAGGGTTGAAGGTGAGACTAGTGAGGTCAACATCTCTTGGATTTGATGGTCGATGGCAAGGGAGGCGAGCAAGGCAATCTCTCCTTGTTCGGGTCCCCCAGAATCATCGAGACATCCAATTGTATGGTCCTGGAGGGAGTAGAGGAGTAAGGGCTATCACTATCATCTGAGGCTGAAAAGGAAGAAGCTATTGGTTATCTTCTGTCCATTCTGTTGTGGTTGGGAGGAGGTTTGGTAGGCGGGAGGAGCCCTGCGTTGTCTTTGTTTTGAATCATTCCCTTTGAGTCTTTGTGGATATGTTGACTGAAGCATTTTACTACATCTACGGGCCAATCTCAAAGATACCCGTCTATCTCGTAAAGGGGGGTTGTGGCGAATCTGGAGGTCTCACCCTTCTCCCATTTGTTGCATACTGAGACTATGATTGTTGATTATTGTTTCGATCAAACGAAACTTGGAAGTAAGAGACAATAGTTGTAGAAATCCCAAGGTGAGTTGGGGTGTGCGAGAGTTGAGATTTGTATGTAAAGATGTGGAGAGGGAGCCCCTAGAATCCTTATAGAGACACTGGAAATGTCCTCTATTCTCATAATAAACGGGACACATGAAGAGGAGGTGCGACTCAGTTGCTGACTCTTATAGATGTCACACTTGGCAATTTTTGTTTGACTGAGGAATATGATGGTCAGTCTTGACTCTACGAAGGTGTGAGCGCACACAAAGTTGCCCCAGGGGTGTCTTGAGGGAGTGCATCCAATGTCGGCGTAAGCAAGGGGGTTGAATGATGAGGCCATCTTGTAGCTCTAAGAAATGCTCCAAATAGAAAGACATCTTTGTACTAAGGCTCATAAGAGGTGAAATCCATGTGACTTGAGTGTATAATTGATAGATATCCTTGTTGATGGATTGATTCAGTATCTATTTAGTTGACAAAAGATGGCTCAATGCGTCATGAGAGAATTTGAATCGGGGGAGGCGCTTTGGGGAGATAGACATAGACTCGAGGAGTCAGGAGTCAGGACGCCTCAAAGAACCACCCTCAAGCACGATTTGTTGACTGATCTAAAGTGAGGGCCTTTGAGGAGTAAAGTGCTAGGTAGGGGTAACGATCTCTCCCCACCACAGAGTCCCAGAGAGATCTAACTCTGTGGAGGAAAGAGACTAGCCGAAAGGTGACTTCAATGCAGAGTGGATGGGCCTTGAGCTCTGCCTGGATATTGAAATTTAAATTTTCAGAAATTCAAAGTTTCATTTTTATTTAATATGGTTGCATGTTAAATTATTTGTTTAACTTCCAAGTCAATCAAATCGCCCTTGGAAGTTTTTCAGTGTGTTTCTTTTCTCTTCTTGTGTGGATATTTAGTGATGTGCTTTGTGGATAGCTTGTGGGCAATTTACTTGTCTCTTGCTATTGAGGATGACTTAAAGTTTGATCGTACCAAGCTCTTCTTCCTTGTGGATAAGATCAGTTAAAGATTGAAGATGCATGGGTGGCAATATCGTTGAAAGATTGAAGATACAAGGGAGCATGCATTAGTTGAAGTAACATCTCTCCATATTCAAATGCAAAAATCTCCTAAGGATGCATGGTAAACTATTGAGAAGATATTATTCTCTTGTGAATAGTATCATGCAAAGAAGCAATCTATTGATTTTCAAGTTGAATAACTTGATCCTTGTCAGGTTTGGAAAGTAGAAATTCACTAAGAGTACGAGGCACACTGCAGCAGGAGACTCAATCCTCTTTTGATTTTACTTGTCCCCCCTACATTATTTGCTACTAATTTGATGTCCTAGGGCAATTTTTGCACAAAAGTAGTAGTGTTTTCACCATTTTTTTCCTAATACACAATAATTCATTGCAATTAATAGAATCTACAATCAACCCTCTTATTGATGCAACAGATTGAACAAACCTTCTTAATAAAGCGACAAAATGAACATAGCAATATGACACAATGAATTCATTTATTTCGTCAACAATGCGATAATACAACATAAAACAGTGTACTGTCCCCACAATAATAGAGTGTAGATCTGTTCAATATAATTCAAAGACAAATATATTTGAATATCCTAACAATAATTCCTGACACGAGTCGTTGTTCTTAAATTCTGTGTCTTGGTTATTTCAGCAGACACATATTAGGCCTTTCAATGCCAATTATGATTTTATAGAAAATTCGCATTGCTTCAACAAGAGATCGACTTGGTTAGCCACAAACTTATGCTCTTCATATGCTTCTACAGGATTCGCTCGTCCACACTTGGCCATAGAAAACCTTGCTACCGGATCTGTCTTTTGCGTAGAGACTTAATTGATGTCACTCTTCTACAAGACCCCACGAAACAACCACAAAGTAACACACTTTAATCACCGAAAGGCTGGCTTTAGGAGACTTGCGTCAATTATAGGAGATTTTCTTTAATCCTAGGATTGAATCGCCAGTGAAATTGCTACAAGAGCTTGAATCCATTGCTACATGACATTGAGGTTTAGACAAGATCGTTTCACATGCAACTTTCTGAATTGCGATTGTCACAACGTGCAGTGTAGACACAAGAACCCTATCTTCAACTTTTGTCCAAAATTACAATGAACATCCATACATAATTTTGTTGCCTCTTCTAAGTCATTTCTATGCCCAAAACTAGAGATCAAACTAATAGAAAATCTTGGCGCCCTTCTAGGAAGTATTCTTGTGCCAAAACAAGAACACCACCACGAGTTTTGATGCCTTTTTAGATGACCTTCTTGTGCCAAAAAAAAACCCTAGCCAAATTTGCATTCCTCCTTCAAGAGTTGCCCATAATTGGAATTCGCTTCTCCTTCTAATACAATAGAAAAAATCCTTGCTACTTCCAAGAGCCTTCTGTTCATTAACCAAATTCAAACCCACAGGATTTGCTGCCCCAGTGAAAACCCTTGTGCTGAACAGAGAAAAAATAAGGATGTCAACTAGGGTGGAATCTTTCACCATCAAAATTGACAAGGTAGAAGGGGTCTTAAAACCCTCAGTGCTAATGCTAAAAAATAGAATGAGATGATCACACTTGATGATGATCCCAAATGAATTTGATGCTCCTCTATTTATAGATTTCCTAGAGGGGTTCCCTCTTCTTTACTCCAATGTTGAACGAAGTGGGGACGAAACGGGGACGTTTTTTGGAAGCGGGGACGCAGAAGTCTCATTTTCCAAAATTCTAGGAAGCGAAGCGTCTGCCATAGATATATATTTTTATATTTTTTTGCATTTATATTGAAAACAAACATGCCAAATACCAAATTAGTTGTAGAAGACATGAAAACATGCATATTTTTGCATACATCAAGATAGATATGGCATCCACGATTCCATTGTAGTTACTAGTATGTAGTATGTACATCAATGATTAATTAGTCTAGCATTAACCATCTATATTCTAGCAATTAAAAACATACATCAAATTTTTAAGCATATTATAAAACATAAAACATTTGAGCATATTATAAAACATAAAACATAGAGCATATTATGATTTATCTAGCAAGTGAGCTACTGTCAACATTTGTCATGTCCAAAATTCAAATAATAATGTTTACAAAATATGTCACTTGGTCACCGCCAAGCCAAAAAAGGTTCAAATTCACAAGCCTACAAGTCTAATGATTAATCTATGACAAAAGTAGTAAAATGTGAATATATCTACTAATCTCTCCTCCTTCCACCACGAAGAGAACGTGGTGGCAATGAAGAAGATGTTGCTTGTGGAAGTTGTGGCAGTGGCACTATACCTCATGAAGACGAACCCCCTGCTGTTGGTGTTGAACCATGGAACCTAGGAACCAAGGGACCAGATGGGGGTGGGGGTGGCATATCAACACGATCATCATCATCCTGGAATTGCTCAAAAAATTCATGCAAAAAAAAAAACACTAGTTAACAAAAAAATAAAAAACATGAATTAGAGAAATGCTTTATAAGGAAAATTCATAGAATCATACCACAATGGACATACCTGGATAAGAGCATACTCTAATTGCTCTAATCGCAACACTCCATCCTCCAAATTGGGCTCCTCTGGATTCTTGTCCCAAATCAACAGGTCTTTATTAGTCTTTGCATCTTCATAATAATGGGACAACAATCGCAAGTTGTAATGAACATAAACCAAGCTCTCTGCCCGGTCTAAACTCAACCTGTTCCTTTTAACACTGAGGATGAAAGAATAAGAGCTCCACCACCTGTGATAGCACCTGCAATGCCAAAGTCTGTAGAAGTGGAGTAGCCCCTCCATGCATGTTCCACTACTCAAGAGAAGAAAAAGTCTCTCTATCTCTAATTGCATGCATGCTCCCAAATGGACCAGTGTTAAGCGTATAATTGCTCAATTGTCTCCGTACCATGGCAACCTCCTCCTCATCAGGGATTAATTTACTCAATGCAGCCATATATTTTTTGTGAACCTCTTGATCTTGGTGTGGTTTTCTCTTGCTTCCCCTCCCCAGGTGTTGGTGTTGAAAGCCATGATGGATGATAGTATTTAGGTGTCAAAACATATGTTAATGCATGCAATGGAACATTTAGCATTTCCCATCGGTTTTCTACCTCTGGACAAATATAATTGTACAAGGCGATATCTCTGGGCTCAACAATGTCTTAATCTGCCCCAACATGCTATCCGTTTGCTCATACACCTCCCCAATTATTGGTCGATCTGAATCTCCAAACTTCTTCATGTAATAAATTGGTTTGGTGAATTGCAAAACATATTTAACCTGTGACCAAAAGTAAATGTGAAGAACAATGTCCTTGACTGCATTAGCACCATCTCTGTCAATGTTAATTTCATCCCATGATTCAGTGCACACCAAATTAGTTAAAGCTTGTCTCACCTTCACTAGCCGCCTAAAGGTGAGGTAACACTGGCAAATCTTGTCTTTGCAAGTTTAAGCAACTGCAACTTGGAGTAAGTGCCATAGAAGTAGTTTACCCTTGTATGCCCTGTGATGAATTTAATGAGTTGCTTCCCTCTCGTGTAAAGCTCAGTAATCCACCCACATTCTTTATGCTTCACAATATCATGCATCAAAAGGTTCAATGTGTGAACTAGGCACCCATACCAAAAGATGTGTGGATGAGTACGCTCAATAATTTTTCCTGCTGCCTTACAATTTGTTGCATTATCTGTGATCACTTGAACCACATTATTCGGACCAACATCTTTGATTGATTGCAATAGGAGATCTGCAATGTTTTGTGTAGATGCACTGATGGAGGAGTCATGACATGTAATAAATACTGCACCACTAGCAGAAACACCAATAACATTTATCAAATGTTGGTTTCTAATATTTGTCCACCCATCTGATACGATGGATACCCCAGAATCTACCCACTCATTTGTAAAACGTGTCAAAGCTCTTTGAACCTTAACTTTTTCTCTTTCTAATAACACTATTCTAGCTTTCTCATAGTTGGGGGCCTTGTATCCTTTTGGGGCTTCATTGATGGCCTTTACCATTTCATGCCAGTAGGGAGAGCGAAGCACATTGAATGGTACACCGCAAGCACAAAGAAAACGGACTATCTTTCCCTATTGTTCTTTTACCTCCAGAGCTTCCAGAAGTACCATGAGGAGATGAGCTACCAAATCTGGAGGTTGCACTTGATTAAGAATGAGTTTTTTGTTTCTTGGTTTTTTGTTGTGCAACCTCCTCTATTTGGATGTATTTTTTTCTTTGTTCAGATGAAATGTTTGGGCAAATTTGTATCCCCACAAGACCCTTTTTATCATCACTGTCTAGCACCCCACAAAGATGCCTCCTCACATGGGTATATGAACCACTAAATGGTTTTCCTCCATGACAACCATGAGGGCACAAAAATTTGTAGCTTCCACCACCCTTTCCCCCTTCAAGTTTGGTCACATAGTTCCACAAGGGTTTTAATGCAGCTTTCCCCTCTAGTGTTTTAGTTTCCCCTTCAGGTTCAATATCATCCCCTTCCTCTTCAAACCCTTCCTCCTCATCATACATTGGGTCACTCATATTGGGACCACTGTCCTCTTGTGCTTCTTCCCTTCTATTCTTACTCTCCCTTGCCATCATTAAAACCAAAAGTGGAATGAATATGATACATAGAAGCCAAAAGAACACCATCTTGGAATATGGATATAGGTGGTGGACAACCTGCAAGTAAAGGAGCAAGTAGAAACAATGGGAAAGAGTAGGAGAGGGAGGAGAAAAATAAAAAAAAAATGTCAAAAAAATAAGGGAGTTTGGGGTTTGAACTTACCTCTTTAGCTCTTGTAGATGAAGTCCTCCAAGCTCTTGCTCCAAGCTCCTCCTCCTTCGCTCCTCCAAGCTCTCCTCTCTTCTCTTCTGTTCTTCTCTCCTCTCTTCTCTTCTCCAACTCTCATAAATTCAAAGTCAGCAAATGAGGAATGAATGGGGGCTTTATTCCCTTCATTCCTCACCCTAACCTCACCTTAACTCAAGGTGGACCCACCCCCAATCTACAAACTCACAAAAAAAAAAATTGATTTTTAAACAACGCGACGCACTTTTTCGAAGCGTGTATGAAACCGTATGATTCGGCCTCCGAAGTGTCGCGCTTTGTACGACTGACGCGCCGTACAAAATGCGCTTCGGAGATTCTGAAACGCGTTTCGGAGGAACACTTCCGGAATTTCCAGGAAGCATCAATATCAATCCGAAACGCGTTTCGGAATTTCGGAACCGTGTTTCAGGAGGCGCTTCCTGGACGCATCTGTACGGACCACGCTTCGGGCATTAGATCCGGGGGGGAACGTTTCCTGCAACATTGCCCAAGCATGAAACCCATGCTTTATTAAGTTGTAATAATAATAATAAAATTTCTTCTTTTATTCTTTTGACAAGTACATTACAGGATGACTCAAATACATTAATGAAGACCAAACCTAGTTACATTTTCCAACACTCCCTCTTAACTAGGGAGGTATTCATCATATACAAGTACAAGGAAGATGTCAACTATGAACCATGATGAACTTTAGGCTCCACAATGCTATGGACTAGATTCCTGAATAGGGCAATCTATCCATTGGTCTCTCAACAGTTTAGGCACTGCAATGCCATGGACTAGATTCCTGACCAGGGCAATCTATCCATGTGGGACTAAGATGGACTTAAGCTTTTAGCCTCTCTAGGTACCATCAAGCTTACTTACTAACATCAACCCAAAGATCCAGGTGTGTATGCAAAAACAGAGCTCTATAACCAACACGACCTTTCCAACTTCGGGACCAAGACATCAACACAAAGTGCCAGCTAGATGTACTCCTAGGCAATGCTTCACTCACAAAGCCTCAACACTCCTTGATCCAGCAGATGAAGGATAACCAATCTCTCCCAATCAAACTGATTGGAAACCAACATGCTATCAAAACCTTTGAGAGATTCAACTGTACAAACAGAACCCCAATCAATAATATACTTTCACATGTACATAATCAAATACAAAACTTTGGGGTCTTTCAGACAACTAATGTTGCTTCTCAACATAGAGGATTATCAACCGACTCTTTGACAAAAGATTCCTCAATCATATACTTTCCTTTCCTACTTTATATACAACAACATATCTTTAAAAAAACATTCTCCAATTAAAACTATGCTATGCCCTCTCTCTCAATCAGGGAGCTTCCCTTTATCTAGGTGCCTTCCTAATCTTAGGGAGATCTTTCTTATTCAGCCCCCCAGGGAGATCAATTTCTTTACTTCGACAGTGGAGAATATTTTGTGGCTTTCAACCATTTCATCAGAGTTATCATTGGCATCATTATTCATATCATGCTTATTAACGAACATCTTCACCATATTGAAGATTGTGTAACTGCACAACTTAGATAGCAAGTACAACCAAATCTCTAGAAGCATGAAGTTAGTCATATCAGAATTTCAGAAACATTTCAACCTTATATATTAGATACCAAAACAAACAAGAGACACATACTCTTCAACATCTTGCTAGGGACTTGGTCATAAACTGTAGACTACTTCATAACAACTTTCATTATATCTAGGGTTTCAATGTTTCTTCCAAAGATATGACATACCTTGCTACAACACATAGCAAACCCTAGCAACAATTCAAACAAATATAGATCTACAAAGTATCTAACAACTTTCAAAATTCATATGTTAGACTTCTCACTAGGGTTTCATACAAATCCTATATTTCATACATGAGAATTAATCAATCAAAACCAATCATAGCTTAGTTATCAACATGACCAACTTCCACTAGGGTTAGTTGCAAACCCTAGATTTTTAATCAAACTAAAACTCAGATAACAATCTCAAATTGTCGCATATACATCAAAGATTTTTACTTCCACCAAAGCTTAATTCCACAACCCTAGAATTTCATCCTAGCAAAACTTTGACTAGGGCTACCCTAGGATTCATGATCACCGATAAACATGTCAACTCATACAGCTAGGGCTTCATCATCATGCATAGGCATTTCATATCATGTGTTAGTCAAACCCAACTTCACAAATATCAATAAGAGTTAGACATACAACAAATTTGATTAGACTAGGGTTTGATCGAACAAACACACATTCCAAGGAAATCATTTCTAAGACATTATAAGGGTCTTGCTTACACATTCCACCAAACCCTTAGTGAGTTAAGGTTTTCAATAGCAAACCCAAAAATTACCAATACTTCAAAGTTCCGTGATTTTAGACTTTATCATTCAACCCTAATAAGTTACGTTTTCCTAATCATACCAAAACCCCAGCATGACATTATCAATAAAAACTTCAAATAGCATTTTTTCAATATCCCTAAGCAGTTTAGGGTTTCAGACATTAAAATTAGCACACCCTTAGCTTAGGTTTTTCCAAAGAACTTGTCTAGGGTACTATAAAATCAATTAAGAATATGACTGGGGTAGATTTATCAAGTGATGAATCACCCAAAATAAGAATCATTATGATTCAATATAGCTAGACATAAGAATGTTAGTAATAGATTGTCAAATAAATAAACATTTATTATAAATAAATCAATGTTTTATAGTTTAAGGCATACCTTTGTTCCTTGACAAACCTTGTCTTGGAAGGCTCTCTTTCATACTCCTTGAGGATATAGCAGATGTTTCCTTAATCAAGACAATAGAGGGAGAATGGTGATTAGTATTTAATATAAACAAAACTTAAATGAGCACATGAAACCAAAAATTGAAAGGAAATGAGATACTTATCTTTGGGAGATGTTGAGGGCTCCCTCCAAAGCTTGAGGGATACCTATAAACTTATCAAAACAAAAGAAAATGCCTTTTCCAAAAACATGTTAAAACCTATAAAATTCTGAAACATCAAAAATACAAAATAGGACTTCTAAGACTAAAAGCAAAGGACTTAGTAGTGTAAGTCCCTTATGTCAGATTCTTCAGGTTTGGCTTTCTTTGGATCTTCTTCTTCAACAATGTTAGCATGATCTCTTTCTCTCTTCTTATTTCTTGGATTGTCGGGACAATCACTCCTGTAGTGACCCTTTTTATGACATTGATAACATCTTACCTTGGAAATGTCTACCTTCCTTTTTGGTCCTTTTGATTTCTTGAAGTTTCCTTTATGTTGAAGAGTGTAGGCATTTGAAACTCGTTTAGGATTGGCAACTAGTGAGATCCTTAATTTTTCTTGCTTGCAGGTAGTCCATAGTGCTTTAAATGTGGGAGCTTCCTTCTAGCTGTTAAGTCCTGCAACAAATGCACCCCAAGTAGGTGGTAATCCTAATAGAGCAAGGATCACATGTTCTTTGGAACAATTTCATCAAATGGCCAAAAGATCATCCCCGATTCTTGCTCTCTTTACAAAGAAGGAGGCCACTGTGTCTTCTTTAGTCATCTTTGTGGTCCTTAGTTCTTTCTTCAAACTTGCTACTTGACCAATGTTCTTAATAGTGAATAACTTCGACATGGCTTCATACATTTCCTGAGCATGATTGATGTTGGCTATAAATGGGACAAGGTTGTACTTTATTCCTTTTGCCATTATAGTCATGGCCACCAATTCTAATTCTTTTTACTTTGTCAACATCACTGGAGTCATCTGTAGGGTTCTTTACGTTTCCTTTGACCCATTCTAGTACCTTTTTCTTTTCAAGGATGAGACCAATCCTCTTCTTCCAAGACTTGTAGTTTGGGGCTCCTTCAAGTTTGTTCCCTCCCTTGATTGTGTTAGACATTGTCTTTGAAGATAGTAGAATTATTCCCTTGAATAATCCTTTTGAATGATTCTTTGATCAAGTGCTTGATACTACCTTTTTCCTTTTTCTTCACCAAAGCTATGGTACCATGTTAGAAAATCAGAAAGCTAGGAAAATTTTCTTATACTCGATAATTACATGTGATGTTCGTAAGTTCTTATTAGGTTTCTTTATATCTTCTTTCTTTTAGTTCATCAAGTAGTTACCAAAGCAATAACACATAAAACAATGTACACCAGATATAAGCTCATTGCTAGGGAAAAAGCCCTCTTTAGGGGAAAACCTAATCAGTAATTCTTCCTTCAATAGTTTTTCGAAGATATTCCAAGACTCTAGACCTTGACACAAACTTTCGTCCACACCAAGTCAACCTTCCTCTTCTCTTGCAGATGATCCTACTTGACCTGGCAACAACAACAACAGTAGCAATACATTCTTCAACCCAACAACTTCGACCTTGCTATGGAGACTTCGACTTTCACTGAAAGACTTCGATCTTCACATATGAACTTCGATTTTGGCCCAATACAACTTCCTGAGGCAGTAACACCCAACACCAACAACTTCGACCCATACTTTGATATGACAGCAACAACATAGAGCAACTGGCTACGACATCAACAAGAAAACTTCAATCTTCCAAACTAGGGCACGAGAGATAGAGATAGATACACTAGAATTTCGATTTTCCTTCTTTTCTTCTCCTTGACCAAACTCACACTCCCTTTTCTTCCTTGCTCTATTTCACAATTTTTCTAGCTTCAAGAGATATCGAACTAGCTTGTTTAGTGAGTGCTTCAAATGGAATTTGAACTACTTCATTTATAGTCTTGTGGTGAGGTCAAATAGCCCTCTTTGAGGCCAACTTGATCATCTTAAGGCCGACTTGGTGTGGAGGCAACATAATCCATATTTGACTCAATACCTACTTTTTTACATGATTCAAAAGCCCAAGAAGGGTCTCTTTAAAAACACAATGACTCTATTAACTTAGAATAAATCCTAGAAGTCCTCAATGGGGACTTTGACCTAAAACATGATGACCCAAGCATGAAACCCATGCTTTAATAATTCATAATAATAAAAATAAAAATTCTTTTCCTTATTCTTTTGACAAGTATATTACATGATGACTATATTACATGATGACTCAAATACATTAATGAAGACCGAACCTAGTTACATTTTCCAACAATTCAAGCAACAAGTATGTGGCTTTCCCTTCCATTTTTTTTCCTAGTTTTGCTACAACAGTCTGTTTGTCATTTTGTTTAAACTTTTATTTATTTTTACAGCAGTCATGGCCTAATCAAGGGTAGTAGGGAAGGGGCAAAAAAAGGGGAGGAATATCCCCATTGGTAATGCCCCCCCCCTCTTTCAATTTCATCAGGGTCTGCTAGCCTTCCATCTGTTGGAAGTGGGGCTGCAACAACAACTTCAAATGTTGAGAGAAACATCAATTTAGCAAGACAACAAAATCAAGAAAGTAAATATCCCTTTTGAAATTATGTTACAAGAGATTAAGGGCCAGGCAACAAGTTAAGGGGAGGAGGCAATGCTCTTTGGAAGTGCAATTTTTGTAACACTCAATTCAAGAGCACCTATTTCTGTATGAAAACACATTTGTTGGGCCTACCATTTTGTGGAATCAGAGCATGCTTGGGAGTGACAAGATCTAAGTGGAAAGAATTAGAAAGAGAGGCCAATGATAGTGTGGCAATGGTGGTTGCATCATCTAAGAAAAACAAGGATGAGGATCCCCTTCCATTCTTGAGGAAAAGCAGTGCTAGTTATCCATTTGGGAGTTCTAGTGGGGGTGCAGGTCAATTAGAAAAAAATAGGGCACTTGCTCCAATGGACAAGATATTTCAACAAGAGAGGCGAGAAGAGATTGATATTGCCGTTGCCTTCTTTTTCGATGTCAACTTCATATCATTTATTGTTGCACGTTCACCTTTATTTTTTGAGATGTGCCTAGCTCTAACTCAAGGGGTTGCATCGAGGTATGTACCTCATAGGTCACAAAGGTTTAGAAGTACATTGTTGAGTAAGGCAAAGAAGGTGGTGGATAAAATGCTTGAGCCTATTAAATCAACATGGCCAACATTTGGGGTTAGTATAGTTTCTGATGGATGGACAAATGTAGCACGCGATCCACTCATTAACTTCATGGTGTCTTCCTTGAATGGACCAGTTTTCTTCGAAGCATGGATGCTCATGGAAAATACAAAGGATGCACAATATATGGGTAAGTTGTTCATTTAAGTAATTGAAGATGTAGGCATTGATTCTTGTGTACAAATCATTATAAATAATGCACTTGTTTGCAAGGCTGTTGGCATGATTGTGGAAGCTAAATATCCATAAGTATTTTGGACACCTTGCATTGTCAATTCCTTGAATTTAGCACTTAAATCCATTGCTTTTGATGTACCTTGGATTGAAACTCTTATTGAGGATGCATGACATATCCGCAACTTTGTCCAAAATCATACCAATGCCCTCACAATCTACAAAGAGTACACACATCTATCATTGTTGAAGATTGTATATACACGGTTTGCCTCTGCATTCATCATGCTGAAGAGGTTGTGGGAGGTCAAGATTGCTCTTGGGTCCTTGGTTATTTGAGATTTTTGGCCTTTTTGGAGAAACACATATCAAACGACCTAAAAAAGTGTCAAGGACACAATATTATATGATGCTTGGTGGGAGAGGGTAGATCTTATTATTAAGATCATCGACCCTATAATTGCTTTGTTACAATTTGTGGATACAAACCAACCCATCCTATGAAAGGTTTATGAGGGATGGGATTCCATGATTAAGTCCGTGAGGGCCATTATTTTTTCAGAGTGAGTGCCCTGAGTAAGGGACATCAGTGAAGACCTTCACCATCATACATGATATTCTTGTTAGTAGTTGGGACAATAATTACACATGTTTGCATTGCTTGGCTCACTCATTGAATCCAAAATACTACAACCATGAGTGGCTGAATGGTGGACCTTCACACAGATTCCCTCCTCACATGGATGGTAAGATTTCACAGGGGAGGAATGATGCATTGAGACATGTTTTAGGATAGCTTATCCCTTGATGAGGCAGAGCTTGGAGGATGCCTTTGCAAAGTTTTCCACTGGTACTGGGCGATTTGTAGGCTATGATGTTATTAGAGATAGGTGGACTAAATTTTTTTATTCTTGGTGGGCAACTCACGGGGCAACATGCCCTGTTGTACAACAATTAGCCATGAGGCTCCTCCCTTAGGTTACTTCATCCTCTTGTTGCGAGAGCAATTGGAGCACATATGGGAATTTGTATAGTTTGAAGAAGAGCAGGTTTGAGGATTCCAGGGTAGAGACAATGGTGTATGCGCACACCAACCTTCGTCTTATTTACAAGTAGAGGGAGGAGTGGTTGAAGGGAAAGAAAAATACGTGGGATGTGTTTCTTGATGACATGGGTTTTAACAATAGTGTTGAGTTGGCATTGGCCAACTTGGATCTTAATGACCCACTGCTAGAGCTTGTCACTTTTGATGATGGAGGTTTTGAGGGGTCATCCTCCACACTAGTAGATGCAAAGATTACATTGGATATAAAGGAGGAGGATGCAGAAGAGCGCATGGTGGTATGAATGCTGATTTTGATGTTGATGACTTTGAGCCATAGGCAATAAACTGCAACCTATGAGATTCTTCCTTCCTATTCTACAATTCCGAGTTCTAGTGTCTAACTTGTTTTGTATTTTTTATTTTCCATTGGCATTCCTAGTCAGGGGTCCTCAGGATTCAGTGCCTATGTAATACATTTTGATTTTGATGACTTAATGTGAAAACTGTAGTTTATGGTTAATTTCTCGTGTTATTGGTTAATTTCTAGTTGTAAACTTATATCATTGATGAATCGTGATTGTATGCATAATGTTACAAATTTATAATGTAAATGTATGAATCTATGATTGAATTTGTTACTTGTATCATCATGAGAATTTGTGTAAAATCATAATATGATGTTTATATTAATTTTTTTATATATATATATATATATATATATATATTATATAAAACGTGTCCTATGTGTCTTGTTTTAGGGGGTCTCCGTGTCCTGTGTCGGACTCTCATATTTTCATGTCCTGCTTGTTTTGTGCCCCCGTGTTAGGTGGCTTATATTTAGATTATTTGTCTTATGCCAAATACTTGCAACAAATATTGAATAAAACACTACTGCAACTTCATAGAAAAATAAATAACCACATGAATTGAGAAAATTATTGCACACACACAAATAATGGACACCAATATTTTTGGACAAATGTCCCTGGAAAAACCCAAGTGTGGGGAAAACCAGTTTTGTAGATGAGTAATTTTTATTGTTCTTCAACAAAATCTGTAATGGAGAAATTACAATCATTTTCTGTAAATTAGCAAACTTTTGGAAAATTATTTCTACGAATTTTGCAAGTCGATTTATCCTCTTGGAAGTAATTCAGCCTCCTCTGAACAATTCAACCTCCCTCTGGCTCCTGATTTGCTCACACTTGCGGCCCTGGCTCTGGCAAACTCGCATTGTTGAAATAATTTGACCTCCCTTTGGATTTTGACCTCAACTGGCAAAATAAATTTTTTTGTGCAATTTGATTTCTCTTGTAGTTCGTCTCCTTGCTTCGACAATTTGTCCTCCTGGAACAATACGCACTACTGAATAAGGTAATTCACACTTCTCTTTGGAGTAATACACAGCATTGGAAAATTGACCTCTCTCTGCAAAAAAATTGATCTCCAAATATCTCTAGAAATCTCTATGATAAATTCCTCTCGCAATCCTGCCTCCAAACATTGCTGATCTCGCTCTATTGATGCCTTTGCATCATTGCTATCATGCAATATTGTGTCTCGATATTTCACTGATCTATTCTCCAAGTGACCATCAATTTCCTCTTATAATCTCTCATTTATGAATCAACGACCATGATCTAATCTCAATCGACGGGTAAGATTATCTTGATCCGTTCTCATAACTTTTTTGGAAGTCTCTAGAGGAAAATTGATTTACCTCAATTCTGATTAATTAAGACTTTTTCCTAAGTTAGACTTAGGAAAATTAATAAACTGGCTAAGTTATTCTAATTAAGGCCTTTTCCTTAGAAACGTTTTCTAGGTATTCAAGAAAATGTGTTCCTTAGCGTTAGACACAACCATGAGTGGCTGAATGAGTGGCTGAATGGTGGACCTTCACGTAGATTCCCTCCTCACATGGATGGTAAGATTTCACAGGGGAGGAATGATGCATTGAGACATATTTTAGGATAGCTTATCCCTTGATGAGGCGGAGCCTAGAGGATTCCTTTGCAGAGTTTTCCACTGGTACTGGGCGATTTGTAGGCTATGATGTTATTAGAGACAAGGGGACTTAAAAATTCTATTCTTGGTGGGCAACTCACGGGGCAACATGCCCTGCTGTACAACAATTAGCCATGAGGCTCCTCCCTTAGGTTACTTCATCCTCTTGTTGCGAGAGGAATTGGAGCACATATGGTAATCTGTATAGTTTGAAGAAGAGCAGGCTTGAGGACTCCAGGGTAGAGACAATGGTGTATGTGCACACCAACCTTCGTCTTATTTACAAGTAGAGGGAGGAGTGGCTGAAGGGAAAGAAAAATATGTGGGATGTGTTTCTTGATGACATGGGTTTTAACAATAGTGTTGAGTTGGCATTGGCCAACTTGGATCTTAATGACCCAGTGCTAGAGCTTGTCACTTTTGATGATGGAGATTCTTTTGAGGGGTCATCCTCCACACTAGTAGATGCAAAGATTACATTGGATATAAAGGAGGAGGATGCAGAAGAGAGCATGGTGGTACTAATGCTGATTTTGATGTTGATGATTTTGAGCCATAGGCAATAAACTGCAACCTATGAGATTCTTCCTTCCTATTCTACAATTCCGAGTTCTGGTGTCTAACTTGTTTTGTATTTGTTATTTTCCATTGGCATTCCTAGTTAGGGGTCCTCAGGATTCGGTAACTATGTAATACATTTTGATTTTGATGACATAATGTGAAAATTGTAGTTTATGGTTAATTTCTCGTGTTAATGGTTAATTTCTAGTTGTAAACTTGTATCATTGATGAATCGTGATTGTATGCATAATGTTACAAACTTACAATGTAAATGTATGAATCTATGATTGAATTTGTTACTTGTATCATCATGAGAATTTGTGTAAAATCATAATATGATGTTTATATTAATTTTTTTAATTTTATTTATATATATATATATGTTATATATATAACGTGTCCTACGTGTCTTGTTTTAGGGGGTCTCCGTGTCCCGTGTCGGACTCTCATATTTTCATGTCCTGCGTGTTCCGTGCCCCCATGTTAGGTGACTTAGATTTAGATTATTTGTCTTTTGCCAAATACTTGCAACAAATATTGAATAAAACACTACTGCAACTTCATAGAAAAATAAATAACCACATGAATTGAGAAAATTATTGCGCACACACAAATAATGGACACCAATATTTTTGGACAAATGTCCCTGGAAAAACCCTAGTGTGGGGAAAACCAGTTTTGTAGATGAGTAATTTTTATTGTTCTTCAACAAAATTTGTAATGGAGAAATTACAATCATTTGCGGTAAATTAGCAAACTTCTGGAAAATTATTTCTACCACTTCTGCAAGTCTATTTATCCTCTTGGAAGCAATTCAACCTCCTTTGAATGATTCAATGTTCCTCTGGCTCTTGAGCTGCTCACACGTGCGGCCATGGCTCTGGCAAACTCGCATTGTTGAGGAAATAATTCAACCTTTCTTTGGATTTAAACCTCAATTGGAAAAATTGACTTTCGTGTGCAAATCAATCTCTCTTGCAATCCGTCTCCTTGCTTCGGCAATTTGACATCCTGGAACAATTCACATTGCTGACTAGGGTAATTCACACCTCTCTCTAGTGCAATTCACGCCACTGCAAGATCAACCTCTCTCTGCAAAAAAATCAGATGACCAAATATATTTGGAAATCTCTATGATAAATTCCTCTGACACTCCTGTCTCTAAACGCTATTGATGTCGCTCTGCTGATGCCCCTACGTTGCCTCTAAGCCCTTGCTATCATTGCAATATTGTGTCTCGATCTCTCATTGATCTTTTCTCCAAGTGCCCATCAATTTCCTCTTATAATCTCTCATTTACGAATCAACTAACCTGAATCGATGACTAAGATCATCTTGACCCCTTCTCATGACTTTTCCCGGAGTCTCTAGAGGAAAATATATTTACCTCAATTAATATTGATTAATTAAGCCATTTCCCTAAGTTAGACTTGGGAAAATTAATAAACTGGCTAATTATTTCTAATTAAGGCCTTTTCCTTAGAAACCTTTTTGGATATTGGATAAAATGTGTTCCTTAGCCTTGTAGGTACAATTTGAGGCTATAACACCTTTCCGAGCTACATAAACTAACAAAATGCAAAAATTAAAATTCATATAGATATGATGCTGGAAAATATTTTGATACCTTTAGTAGCAACTCTGAGGAGGAAGTAAAAGGAAAGGAAATTTTTTGTAGATGTAGTAAGAAGTGGGCTTTGGGTCATAGATGTGCATTTAATCACTTACATCATTACACAATTATAGATTATAGATAGGTAGGAAGTAGAGGTTCTTGCTAAAGAGGACTTGTTAGACTTTGATCAGACGAAAATTCACCAAAGATATCATTAACATCAATCACATACATTAGGCAAACTTGTAAGGAAGATGAATCAGAGGTCCCTAACAAGTAGTCCAAGAGGAAGGAGTGCAACCATCTATAGGACGATATACTCCACCTCACCTGAGTAATAGTGGTACTTGTTAAATTTTTGTCACTATGGTAGGTCTTCATAATTAATATTTTAGCCCTTGAATTATGTAAGACATGTTCTTTATGTCATTTTATTTTAGCCCATGAAATATATATTATTATGTAATGAAAAATGTAAGACATGTTCAACATGTCAGCTTCAAAAGAAAAATTTTGAATTTTTGCTCCAACTAAGGTCAAGTCAGCCCTCCTTCAATTGATGTCAGCCCCAGGCAGAGAGACATGCCAGCCAAATCTCTAGATATACTCAATTGACCTCCTCCTTCAAGCACAATTTGATCACATACACATAAGATATCTTTTGGGCATCCAAGCGAAGGACAAGAAGAATAAGAAGGACGAAATCATTTCAAGCATCTCTCTCTCTCTCTATCTCTTTGACCTCGCACATGTGGTTTCTCTCTCTTCCAGCAACTTTGCAGGTGTGAGTTTTCTGGGCAGAGGTCCGAATTTCTGGGCAGCAGGGCCGAGTTTCTGGGTAATTTCTGGGAGGTCGAATTTCAGCCTAGGTAGATCAGACTAGGCTGAGTTGATTGGGCAATTTATGACTTGACATAAGGGAAGTTTGACTAGGTTTGACCATAGCGATATCGCTGGTCAAGTTGTCCTTGTACTTGGCTAGAAGATTTAGATGTATCTCTGATGAATTGAATAATTTCTCTATGGAAAAGGTTGTTGGGTTTTTCTCCCATGTGGGTATTCCCAGGGTAAAATTCTTGTGTCTCTTGTTTAGTTGTCTCTTTATGATCCGACTAGCATTTTGTTTCGGCTATTGAGATCTTTTGTGTAATTGCTTTATGATGAATGTAAATGCAAGAAAGATTAATATGAAAAATCATAAGAAGTAATTATCAGATTTGGAAATCTTGAAAAATCAACAGTATTGTCTGTAATAGTTAGGATGGAAAACCCATTATATTGTTGTTCATGCAGTTATAGGGAGAGTGGAATCAAGGACCCCAAAATTCAAGGGAAACATAGAGTGAAAACACCATCTTAGTAAACTCTTGAAGTACATGCAATTTCATGTATATGAATCTTGCAAAACAATTAAATCTTTTTGTATACCTTGTGAAGAATCTCATGGTCAACAAGTCAAGGATAGGATAGTGCCGTAAAGTTTCTATACAAGTACATAACTTGAAACTGCAAATTGGACATTATACTCTATCACTTAGTGGAATGGACATGGTGTTAGGAGTAGAATGGTTGATGCAATTGGGAATGTATGCAACAAACCTCTAAGAACAATTGCTGGAATTCAAATGGCAAGGGGAGAACTATAAGATATAAGGGGAGAACTATAAGCATGGTACAAAGTACAATCTCTGAAGATTTTGCATATTCATCTTTTTAATTGGATTTTATAGATGCCTTCTTGCTCATAAGATAAGGAGCTTTCTTCCTATAGCCTTGTTGTGCATCAGGTGCATTATGGTGATGCATTTCTCTGCCACTTGAAAAATATAGGTTATTGTAGCAAGACAAGGAAAAGGTTGGCATTCTAAGAGCACTTTGTTCAAAATTTTACTGTGGGTTGTTGCTTATAGACACAGCATAAATCATAAATGTGGATGTTGATGCTATCTGTAATTGGGTGTTTAAATTTTGAATGCTTGCTATGTTCACACAAATTATAAAAATAAGATCTTCTGTTTGTTTCTGTTGAAGTGTTTTTCATTATTTCTAATTGTTTTCAACATTGTTAACTGTGATATCTATGGATATCAATGTGCCATGGTTGATTTGTTGCTCTTTTATTAACTGCACAAATGATTTTGCAATTATTGTTCACAGTAGCTTCCCTTGAGAAAATTACATGGTATTTTGAAGTGACGTGTATTTTCTAATCAAGATACGCAGTGATGTATTTGGCACTCATTTTCCGCGTTACTTTTATTTATTTCTTTGCCAGTGATAAATATGTTCATAGGCTTGGACAACATATGCACGTTTGTGTATCTGATATCAACTTAGTTTAAATCACTTACAGGAAGATCTTTACTATCCACATCCTTTAATACAAGATATCCTATGGGGAACACTTCATAAAGTAGTAGAGCCTGCACTTATGCATTGGCCAGGCTCAATGCTGCGAGAGAGGGCACTTCAGTCAGTGATGAAGCATGTACACTATGAGGATGAAAATACTCGCTACATCTGCATTGGCCCTGTTAACAAGGTGAGTAAAATGCACACCAACTTTACTTTTTCATTTTGTTTAAAAGATGCATAGAAAATATTTTTTTCCCTTGAAGTTACTAAATTTTTCATGGTCATAATCTTTTTTTCCACAGCTTGTTATTATGCACAAAATACATTATCACTGCATATAATCTATTCTTGACAACTTGTGCCTTCAAACACTTTTTCACTTTTTAGTGATATGGCACTACATCATAAAGATAATTACACTAAATTAGTGGAAAGTTTAAGCTACTTTAAAAGCCTAGTTAATAATTACCAAGTCAAGTTCATAAAATTGTGTGGGTCAATAAAAAGAAGCACAATGCTGGTAATAATTAGTCACATCCTATCATTCATGTAAACATTATTTGTATAGTTGTAGCAATCTTTCCATCCCGGTGGGAACCTATGTTATGCTTATGTTGTGTTATATGCCTTTATATATAACTTTTCCTGTCATTGGCATTGTAAAAATAATACAATAAATTGTATAAGTTTGGTGAAGGATACATGGGAAGTTGTTCTGGAAGCTTGTATTGTAATTGTTTCAGTTTGAGTTAGCACTTTCGTATAGTAGCAAGACATTTGTCCTTGTTACAACAAAATCCTGCACCCCCATATGATGTAAAGCCCCAAGTATCAAGGAACTAGTTTTGTGCAAAATAGGAAAACTACTTGCTGACCACACTTTGTCAGCAATTCAAGGAAGCAGAGTACAAAGAAGTGGAGAAAATTTTTCAGAGATCAAAGTCATATGCCAGCATGAAGTTATCATTGTAAACCCAATTTGTGCAATGTCTATTGTAAATGATGCTAGTATGCCCGTATAATTATGTAACAACACCTAGGTACGCCTCTGATTTTGGCAGAGGATTTCATCTTAGGAATTTTTTAACCTCCCCAAATTATGTGTGTTTGTGGACACACCTAATCGACAGAGTTTTTCTTTCAGCTATAACCCCAAAACTAAAGTGGAATTCTTTAACAAGGTCTTAGGTGAGTCCCAGTGTCATCGAGTCTGATGTAAAAGTGTGTCTAGGAATAATTTTAGTGCATGGTCCCTCATAGTCAGACACCATGGCTAAATTATTTTATTATAAACACACTTGGTTTCATACTAGATCATATTTTGTCGCAGAATTGGGTAATGTCTTGACTCTTGAGGGTTTGGTCTAAATGTGTATTTCCCCTTCTAAGTGTTGATCTAATTGTAATATTTTGATGTAAAAATATTTTAGTGCATGGTCCTTCATAGTCAAACACCATGGCTAAAATATTTGAGGGTGGAAAAAATTATTATCCCCTCTAGAGTAAATTAATTATTTTTTTTGGCTAAATTAAATAAAATCCTAAGCCAGAAAATTAATAAATTTTGAGTCAGAAAATGATTATAGAAAAATAAATTTCTCTCCAAGTGGAAAATAATAAAAAATTCGTGGGTAAAAAAGAAGTCAATTTTTGGAGGTCCCCCATGTAATGTTCCTAAACAGGAAATTAAGTGCTAATCCAATTAAACAAACAGTGCAACAGTGGAAAATTAAAAACATTTAGCAAACACCCATGAGACACTGTGATACTGGAACTGCTGAGCCATATATTATGAAATATGAGAGAATGAGTATAGTATATAAATGGGGTAGTGCACCTGGGATTGTCTCAAGGACAAGCTGGACCAAACCTAGGTGGTAGAATAGCTGGAAATATGGTTGCTCAATTGCTGCTCTATTATGCTCTGCACTGTCCTAGTGAACTGCTAATCTGCTGACTTCGGCCTACTGGAAAGTGCCCAAAAACTGCCAGAAAATTCCTGCTATTTTAGCCTTAGACTCCTTGGACAAAACCTAGAAAAACCCAGAAGGGAATTTCTCTGATTTTGACTTTGGATTTTCGGCCTCTTGGGAGCTGCTCTCCGGCGTCTGCTGCCAAATTCGATTTGCAAGAAAAGGCCTGCAAATCCACCTAGAAACACTCCTAAAATGATGCTTTCCCTTGTACTATCTGATCCCTTGCTTCCCGGATGGTCTTTGGCCCTGATGGCTACTCAATCAAGCCCCACGAATTTGCTGCTGGAGGCCACTGCGCAGTCTCTCTGCCCAGAAATGTATACTGCTATGTGTACTGGCTGCAAACATTGTTAAAATACCCTCAGTCGTCCATATTCTTTTCTCCTGCAAATTAGTGGTTCCTTCGTTGGGTGAATCAACCTCTACGTATTTCTAGCTGCCCAAAAAACACCTAGTCCCTTCCTCTGCGTGGCTGGCTGAGCTGTGAATCACTACTGGAAATTCCTGCAATCTTTGTGGAATGACCTCCCTAGAGCGGGGAGGGATAGCCCCTCGAAGTAGAGGTTGAATCTTCCCTGCAGTAGACTCGTGGCTAAACAATAGGTAGACTCTCTAAACAACAGAGCGTATGAGAGTGAGTTTGTTTGTCAAACATTCAGAATCCTAGAAAATGAGAGCTCCATCCTCTTTTATCACCTTGGGCTCCCTTAGCCTCTTGTGGGTCCTTCCTTCTATTAGCTCGAATTCCCTCCAACGTCATCCTTGGCCAAATTCGAATTTTGCATATGGTGCCCCGCACATTCCACTAGCTGCCAAAAATAATTTGAACTGCCTATATTTCCTAAGTTTCTGCATGTGGGGTCCTCCTAAACCAAAATTACTGTCAAAATTGTGTTGTTGCATCCTGTGACTAATTCATTTGAGAAGGCACATGATAGTCCTCCCCTCCCAAATGTTGCTTGCCCTCAAGCAACCTCAAAGCCCGGTGCTCTAGTATGTGCTCACCCTCCCAGGTGGCATCCTCATCTGGTAAGTTCTTCCAGCGTACCAAGAACTCCTTGATGGTTCTGCTTAGTTTTCTCTCCCTACTCTCCAATATGGTCTCTCGTTCCAACACCAAATGACCCTCATCATCCAATGGGGGTAAATCAGTTGCTGCGGTCACCTGTTGTCCCAGCACCTTCTTCAGGTATGAGACATGGAACACGTTGTGGATCCTGCTCCCTGGAGGCAATGCTAGCTCATAGGCCACCTCCCCGACCTGCTTGGTCACCTGGTAGGGCCCAATGGAAGCGTCGCTGTAGCTTCTCGGCCCCCTTCTGTTTCAGCATGGACTGTCTGTAAGGCTGCAACCAGAGGTACACTAGGTCCCCCTCCTCAAAGTGCCTCTCCATCCTGTGCTGATCTGCATACAGTTTTTGCTAATTCTGGGCTGTCGCTAGATTATCCTTGAGAACTTTGAGGATAGCTTGGTTCTCTTGGACCCAGTCTTTGGCCTTTGGGGCCCGACTATCTCTGAAAATAATATTAGCAAAAGTTAGAGCATCATAACCATAAAGGGAACGGAAAGGAGTTATACCAATAGACATGTGGTGCGTGGTGTTGTAGCAGAACTCGCCCAAGTGCAACCACTGAATCCATGTCCTCTGCTGACCTGTCACATATTTCCTCAAGTACCCCTCCAACCACTGGTTGACCCTCTCTGTCTGGCCGTCTGCCTGAGGGTGGTAACTGGTGCTAGGAGTAAGCTCCATCCCAACCAACTTGAAGAGCTCTTGCCAAAAACCACCCATAAATTTGCTGTGTCTATCGCTAACCATGTTCTTGGGGAGTCCATGTAGTCGGAAAACCTCTTGGAAGAACAACTCGGCAACCTGGGCAACTGTGAATCTAGTGGGGATGGCAAAGAAATGGGCAAATTTGGTCAGCCTATCGATTACCACATATATACAATATTTCCCCTATACTTTGGAGAGCTCAGTGATGAAATCCATCGAGATACTTTCCCATTTCTCCTCTGGAATGGGAAGTGGCTGTAATAGCCCTGCAAGGTGAGTTAGCTCCCACTTGTCACGCTGGCAGGCCTCACACTCCCTTACGTGCTGCAACACGTCCTCCTTGAGGCCTTTCCACATGAACCTCTCCCGAACAACCATGTAAGTCTTTCAGAACCCCTAGTGTCCAGACAATGGTGAATCGTGAACTACCTGGAGTACCCTCTCCCTCAACTGCGGGCTAGGTACTAAGTAAATGCGTCCCTTGTAATAGATGACCTCATCCATCATATGGTAACGCTCATCTGCATGTGTCCCCTCTAGCACCTCGCAAGCCTTCCTGCCCTTGGAGTACTCAACCAACAACTGAGCCTTCCAATCTTGGCAGATGCTCATAAGAGATAACCCAATCGGTCTCCTGGATAGAGCATCGGCCACCACGTGCTTGCCCCGCAATACTCAATATCAAAGTCGTAGGCCTGCACCTTGCTGACCCATCTCTGCTGCCTGTCATTGAGGCCTTGTTGCCCCATGAAATGTCGAAGACTATTGTGATCAGTCTTCACTCGGAATCGGTTACCCACCAAGTACTGGTGGAACTTGGCCAATGCATGCATGATGGCCAGCATCTCCTTGTTATATATGGAATATGACAACTCATGTGGTAGGAGCTTCCGACTCTCGAAAGCTATGGGGTGCCCCTCCTGTGACAAAACGACTCCAACTCCCATCCCTGATGCATCACACTCCACCGTGAATGGTTGGGAAAATCCTGGAGTACTAAGACAGGGCATCTACTCATCACCTCCTTGAGGCAATTGAAAGCGCCCTGTGCTCCCTTAGTCCATGCGAAGGCCCCTTTCTTGGTCAAGTCAGTCAAGGGTGCTGCCAGCTGCAAGAACCCTTTGACAAACTTCCTATAGTAAGTGCAAATACCCAAGAAGCCTCTTAGCGTAGTCATGTCTCGGGGTACTGCCAATCCCGGATGGCCCTGATCTTCTCCTCATGAACCTTCACCCCGTCTGCTCCAATGATATGCTCGAGATAAAACATCTTTATCAATGCAAACTCGCATTTGGAGAGCTTGGCATAGAACTATTGCTCCTCCAGAATGCGTAGTACCTCCTCCAAGTGTTGGAGGTGCTCCTCCCATGTTCGACTATAGATCAGAATGTCGTCAAAGAACACTAGCACAAACCTTCTCAGCTGCCCTCGAAAGATGTGGTTCATGTAAGACTGAAATGTGGTGGGAGTGTTGGTCAGCCCAAACGGCATGACCAAAAACTCAAAGTGCCCATAGTGGCACCAGAATGCTGTCTTCAGGATGTCCTGATCCCGACTCTGCTTTGGTGGTACCCCGAACGCAGATTGATCTTAGAGAAGTACTTGGCTCCTCTAAGCTCATCCATCAGCTCATCAATGAGGGGAATGGGGTACCGGTTCTTGATGATCTTCCTGTTAAGGGCTTTGTAGTCTATGCACATCCTAAGGGTCCTATCCTTTTTCTTCACCAACAATACGGAATAAGCAAAAGGACTAGAACTAGGCCTAATGTGACCCAAAGCAAGTAGCTCCTGAATAACTTTCTCTATCTTGTCCTTATAGGCTTCGGGGTGACTGTAAGGAGTAGTGATGACGGCCTGTATGCCCGACTCTAGCTCAATGGTGTGCTCAAACCCTCTATCTGGATTCTGGTGGCTGCCCTGGTGGAATGCCCCCAAACACCATTGCGTACCTGTCCAGAAGAGCCTATATGTTTGCCGGTGGTGACTGTGCCTATCACCCAGCCTCTGAGATCCTCAACTCGATTGCCCATGCGATGTCCCCATGTCGAAGATCTGCCTCCATCCTGTGGGCTGAAACTGTTTGAGGCGGATAATACTGCATGCCTCTCAAAACCACCAGTTTGCCGTCTGGCCCCATGAACTCCATCTCAGGTTTCCTCTAATCAGTCGTAACTCTCCCAAGGGAATACAACCACTGGACACCCATCACCACATTGGTGTCTAGCACATCGACCACAAAGAAGTGGTCCGTCATCGAGTAGTTTCCGATAACTACTGTCAAAGAGGGCACGTATCTGGTACATTGGATGGTACGGTCACTTGGCACTAGGACGGAGAATCCCTCAAACTCTGTCGTGGTGAGGCCCCTCCTTTGGACCAGCTGTGCATCTATGAGGTTGTGGGTAGCTCCACTGTCCACTAGTACTAACACCCTCTGTCCTTGTACTGTACCTCTGATCCATAGTGTCAAAAACTTAGGAATCCCGCATAGAGAAGGAAGGACTCCCCTTGATGAGGCAAGAGATGCCCCTCCCTGTGGAGGTGGTGGTGGTGGTGGCCCTCTCTGTCCTCCGAACTCTCTCCATCTGTCCCACCATAATCTTGCTCCACCTCGTCCTCCTGGTCACTGTCAAAAAAGACCTCAATGTAGTGTGCTCTACTCGCTGTGCACCTATGGCCTGGTGTCCAGGGCTCCCTGCATGTGAAGCATAGCTTCCTCCTCCTAAGGTCCTTCCACGTATCCTCATCTAACCGCTCCCTCCCATGCGTGGTCCTCGGCGGTGGGGGTCTAGTCTCGTGCCCTTTCTGTGGGAAAGGGGTCCGTGGATGAAATGGCGCTCTGGTCTTCAGGATGGCCCCCTGTAAATCTCTGGCGCACACCATCGCCTCCTGCAGCGTAGAGGGTCTGCGTGACTTCACCGGTCCACGCAGAGGCTCAAGCAAACCCTTAATGAAGGTTTATACCCTCCTAGCCTTGGATAGATTCGGGACCATCACTGACACATGCAGAAAATCAGAAAAATACTACTCTGGGTTTCCTGTCTGGCGCAGTTGTGTCAGCTCCGTGAAGGATGCCTTCGGATCCCTTTGATCAAACTGCTCCACCACCCTCCTGGTGAAGTCCTCATATGAAACTATTTGGGCATGCCCCAAAGTGGTTAGGCTGTGAAACCACTAGTCATGGGCTTCCCCCTCCAAGTGCAGCGCTGCCATCTTAGTGGCCTCTTGTTCTGTCATCCGGTTGAGCTGAAAGTATGTGCCCATCTTTTCAACCCAAGCCGTGGCTGTGCGCTTGTTAATGCCATCAAATGTAGGGAAGTACATCCTCCCTATAGTTCTCCACAGCCCATAGTTTTGGGTCCCCTGTCCTTCGTACCCCTTGTTCCTCTCACTTTGCTTGAGCTTGGAGTAATCTCTGAAGGAGAGGGCTTCTTGGAAATCTTCATCCATCGCTTGCCACTGTCTGAAGTAATCCCCCATCTGGGGAGTTTCTTCCTCCCTTGCTGGTTCGATCTGTGCCATTGGCATGAAGGAGGGTAGTGTGGCCCTAGTGGGCTCACTCACTGAAGGGCACTGCGCTACTGGTGAGGGATGATCGAAGGGCTAATAAGCCCCAGAGGTCTCTCCACGCAAAAACCCTCTAGGTGTGACTCTGTCTTGACTCTATGATTTGATCTCCTTTGGCATGTCTTTCTGCCCTTTGGCCAAGTCACTCAGAGCCCTCAAGAGGCTATTGAAAGCCATCTCCTCCCTGTTCTTGGGCTCTCTAGCCACTGTTTTCCCTCTTTCCTCCGTGTCTGGTGTAATTTCCAGCTCTCATTCTCTGCTTCTGTACCTCTGCCTCCGATAAGTGATGTTCTCCCGGTCTTCTCCTCTCATAGGAAACCAACCCGACAACTGAGCCAAGAATTAGGCTCTGATACCACTATAATGTTCCTAAACAGGAAATTAAGTGATAATCCAATTAAACAGACAGTGCAACGGTAGAAAATTAAAAACATTTAGCAAACACCCATGAGACACTGTAATACTGGAACTGCTGAGCCATATGTTATGAAATATGAGAGCATGAGTACAATATATAAGTGGGGTAGTGCACCTGGGCTTGTCTCAAGGACAAGTTGTACCAAACCTAGGTGGTGGAATAACTGGAAAGATGGCTGCTCAATTGTTGCTCTACTATGCTCTGCGCTGTCCCAATAAACTACTAATCTGCTGACTTCAACCTGCTGGAAAGTGCCCAAAAACTACCCAGAAAATTCTGCCCTTTTACCCTGAGACTCGTTGGACAAAACCTAGAAAAACCCAGAAGAGAATTTCTCTGATTTTGACATTGGATTTTCGGCCTCTTGGGAGCTGCTCCCCGGCTACTGCTGCCAAATTCGATTTGCAGGAAAAAGCCTGCAAATCCACCTGGAAACACTTCTAAAATGCTGCTTCCCCCTGTACTATTTGATTCCTTGCTTCTCAGATGGTGTTTGGCCTTGATCGTTGCTCAATCAGGCCCCACGAATTTGCTACTGGAGGCCACTACGCAGTCTCTCTGCCCAGAAAAGTATACTGCTGGGTGTACTAGCTGGATGGCTAGAAACACTGATAAAATACCCTCAGTCCTCCATATTCTTTTCTCTCGAAAACTCCCAGCAAGTTAGTGGTTCCTTGGCTGGATGAATCAGCCTCTACATATTTCTGGTTGTCTAGAAAATATTTAGTCCCTTCCTTTGCGTGGTTAGATGAGCTGTGAATCACTGCTGGAAACTCCTACAGTCTTTGTGGAATGGCCTCCCTAGGGTGGGCACAGATAGTCCCCCAAAGTAGAGGTTGAATCTTCCCTGCGGAAGACTCGTGGCTAAACAGCGGGTAGACTCGCTAAACAACAGAGCGTACAAGAGTGAGTTTGTTTGTCAAATATTCAGAATCGTGAAAATTGGGAGCTCCATCCTCCTTTATCCCCTTGGGCTCCCTTAGCTTCTTGTGGGCCCCTTCTTCCACTAGCTCGAATTCCCTCCAATGTCCTCCTTGGCCAAATTCGAAGTATGCATGTGGTGGCCCCCACATTCCATTAGCTGCCAAAAATAATTCGAACTGCCTATAGTTCCTAAGTTTCTGCGTGTGGGGTCCTCCTCCTAAACCAAAATTGCTGCCAAAATTGTGTTGTTGCATCCTGTGACTAATTCATTTGAGAATGGACATGACACCTCATCGAGGGAAAAATGGACATTTTAAGAAAATTTGAGCCATTGGACCTTGGTGGTTAAGTCAAAGTCAATTTTTTGGGGAAATTAATCCAAAATATTAATTTTTGGATTAATTAAAAATGAGTTTTAAGAAAAATTCGAATTGAAAATAATCTTGACCATTGAAAATAACTTGATCATCTTTTAATCTCCACAATCAAATTTTTATTTTGTGGAAAAATTCGAATTTTTCCTCAATATAAAAATTCCACTGTGGAAATCAAAATATGATTAAGTTATTTTCAATGGTCAAGATTATTTTGATGAGGATAAAACCAACTAACCGTTATTTTCCACTTGGAGGGATTTTCTCTATATAAAGAAGCTATTGAGCTATCTTTGGACAATCGTTGGATGAGAATTTTTTTCTAACGTTGGTATTGAGCTATTGCTCTGCTGGGAACATTTTTTATCATAATATAAACACTTTGGGGTTCAGTTCATGGTGTTCTTCTATCTACTGATATGTGGTATGTGTTAGCTATGCGTTATCCTATATTGTGCTGAATAATTTTCAAATTGTTATTTTATTTGTTGGTGATAAGAACGTTCTATTGGTACGAGTTATCTTAGGTGATTTGATTTACCATATGATTTAACAGTTTTATCTTGAGAAATGTTACAAATATAAATTATATAAATAAAAGGAATATAAATAATAAATAATCAAAATAATGAGTATCTAAATATTTATTAGTTAAATGAAAAAGCATGTCTAAAAGACATGTCCAATCATGAAAGGACACCTGCCTAAGTATATAAGCATACCCTCATTGTAACATTCAATCATCTTTGTACATTTTATATATATTAATAAAATATTATAAATACATTTGTGTATTTTATATCTAAGAGCACAAACAATTATATGTTTTGTCGTTTCAGTTGTATCAAATCCATGAGAGCCTTTGGACGTTATCCATTACAAAATATGCCATTTAGTTTACGTCATGAAATCATTGAGCAGTTAAGTGAAATTTAAGAAACGTTTCAGCAATTAAAAAAATCATGTACAAAATTTACAACATGTCTAAAGGAAGAATACATTGACATGAAGGAGACTAACAATAAAGAATGCCCAAATCAAGGAAGTGATGTTGAACATGATGAAATAGGAACTCCTCAGGGTAACATGAAAGAAACTGAAAATCAAAGTGGATATGTGACAACTGAAGATGAAGAAGTTCTTCGCCAAGATGACAAAATGTCGAAAAGCATTGATTGCACTATCCATGAGCCAACTTTTGATAAGAGGATTTCATCAGGGCAAGCTTCTAATATTATGATGGATGAAACTGGCAAGAAGAAAGTGATTAATAAGCCTGTTGAATATGTAAATCCTATGGGCAATGTATGGTCTGTGGACATTGGTCAAGTCACTGAAAATTTAAGTGGCTCAGTACCTAGTCGAGTAGATGCAGAATAAGATGCAACTGTCAGAGATTTTAAGATACAACTGAAATACTTAGTGGGGAAATTTTTCTGTGAACAACTTGGATGCTAGCAACAATGTTCCTGTAATCGAGAGTCAGGTTGTTCATCAGGATGAAAGTCAAACCAAGGATATTTAAAACTATGAATCATATTCGGAAAATCTGTCTGTAAGACTGTATGTGATATTAACCATGGACAATCCAATGACATTGTCAGTGCAATGGGAATTTGTGAATCAAACAATCTTTTTCAAAGCTTACGAACAACTGAGGGAATAAAAGGTGAGTAGTTATCTTTGGCTACTGAGTTAAGCACAACTCCTTATGAACCATAGGAAAAGCACTTGAGCTCAGATGTAAGTGTTCAAGAGCTACCTTTTCTAGCTTTGGATGGAGAATTGAAACTGCTTGAGGCCAAAATTAAAAAAAAAAACCTGCAGAAGACCTGGAGATTCAAGTGTCTGATGTTGACCCAGAATGAGAGCATCATTTTTGTGACAAATGCCACACATATATCGTAAGTTTCCACAGAAGCTGTGATGATTGTAAGTATGATCTTTGTCCTTCTTGCTGTTGTGAGCTTAGGGAAGAGATACCGCAACAATTAGTTAACAGGGAGCGCTCTGATTTCCCCATTATATGCGAGTCTTGTCTCGGTGATAACCCTTAAGTGCAAATGACGAAGGCAAATTTTGACAAAGAGTGTAAAATTTGCACCAGACCATTTACAGTTTTTAGGTGGGGACCAGGTCGTGATGCAAGGTACATAAAAATAAAGGTTTGCCAAACATGCTGTAAACTCAAAAACGTTTGTCAAGTGTGTTTGCTTGATCTCAAATAGGGATTGCCAGTCCAAGTTCGAGATACAACCTTGGCCATTAACTCCAATGAGGCTATTTCTAGGAGTGATGTTAATAGAGAGTATTTTGTTGGGGAACAGGATCACAAGGCTAGAGCAGGAATAGATTATGAATCATCATATGGAAAGGTTTGTCCAAATGATACAATATTGAAGCTTCAAAGGACAACATATTACAAAAGAAACCATGCTCATGTATGTAGTTTCTATGTTCGTGGTGACTGTACATGTGGTGCTGAATGTCCATACTGACATGAAATGCCTATAACAGGGGAGCTTTCTCAGTAGAATATAAAAGATCGATATTATGGAGTAAATGAGCTAGTTACAACAAGGTTGCTGAATAAAGATGGTGAGCTGCCATCTCTTGTTCTTCCTTAAGATGAGAGTATAAACACTCTGTATGTGGGCGGGTTTGATTCAAGGGTTATTGACACTGATCTTAAGGACAATTTCTACGCATATGGTGAAATTGATTCTATCAGACTTGTCTTTAAAAGAGCATGTGCATTTGTTACATATACAACCAGAGAAGGGGTTGAGAAAGCAGTAGAGAATTTGTCGAACAAGCTAGTATTAAAAGGCTTGAGATTAAAGCTTTTGTGGGGAAGCCACAGGATCCTAAACCAGAAGTTGAGCATCAAGGAGATGAAGTTGCAAAATTTATCAGTGGTATGCTTCCAAGAGCTGTCGTTTCACAACACCAAAGCCAACAACAACCATAGAACAGTCAGGAGTAGTCTTCTCTAAATTACCTCGATATTCCTCCTCCAAAGCCAACTAATATTGCAGGATACTTTCCTGATGATTTAATACTGCCATTAGACAATAATATTCTTTTTTGCAACAAATCATTCTACTGTTGCTAGTAATCCGACATTGTGCATTTCAACATACCATTGGAGGGAAACGGTTCAGCTATAGTGCCAATGCCCATTCCCGTTTTTCTTGTACCATTCCCTGAAACAGTTCAGAACCAAGAGGACTACGATGCCCTGTATTTCCCACAAATCATCAACTACGGGTCACAACTATTATTAGTCCGTTTTTCTTGTACCATTCCCTGAAAAAGTTCAGAACCAAGAGGACTACGATGCCCTGTATTTCCCACAAATCATCAACTACGGGTCACGTCTATTATTAGTCTTCGACAAAACGAGAAGGTGAGGTGGAAATAGGGTGGTTATTATGGTTTGGGAGATAAAATTAAGGACGACGACCCTGTTCTTCCCTCAAACTCACAGTCATGGGAATGAGTGAAGATTGCGCAAATGCTGCAGTTACTTTGCAAGGAATGGATGGATAAGCATTCGAAATATGGTAACTCTAATTGCTGCGTAGGTGTTGGAGATCGCGTGTGCTTCATAGCTTCAACCACCATCTCTGAGTGAAGAGTGATAGAGGTGCTTGAATATGATCTAATTAATAACACATGGAATTGGCTTCTCAACTGTGTGACAAATTATTCGTCCATCACCAAGTCGATGTCCAACACAACTCTTTCGCTTGTCTGTCTGCGTAAAACCCTGTCTGCACCCTACCACACTTCCGGTGCTTCCCAACGTACCACCAACACCACTGTTCCAACTGCGGCGTCCCAACAACCATTGACCATCACATTCCCCAACACTCTTCCCTATCCACGTCTGTCCCTTCCGCCGCATATCTCGCTCGACAACTGGCTAAACACTCGACCACTGTCCCAATAGGAAACCCTGCTTGCCCGATCGCTTTTCAAACACCGTCTAACCTGTCGTTTTGATAGTGTCTGACCCACTGTTTTGTATTGACTGTGGGTGAAACGGTGTGACCCTTGTTTAACCTTTTCGAACCATTTCAACTAGTAACTATATATTATATATAGTTACACACTGTATAATTTAATTAATTAATTAATATAATTTAATTAATATAAAATAATAATAATAATAATATTATTATTATTAAAAGAAAAAAGTGGGGGGGAAATAGATAACCCTGGTTTCAAGGTAGTGTTACCAACAAATTATACAAGTTGAGGTACCAATGATGTCGAGTTACATATGCCGAGATGACAAACACAAGATGAAGAAAATTGTCAGCGATATAGCTTTGAGGACAAATGTTTTGAAGGAAGGGGCAATGTTACGAATATAAAATTATATAAAATAAAATGAATATAAATAATAAATAATCAAAATAATGATTATTTAAAATTTAGAACGTCATTAGTTAAGTGAAAAGGCATGTCTAAAAGGCATGCCCAATCATGAAGGGACACCTGCCTAGGCATATAAGTAGGCCCTCATTGTAACATTCAATCATCCTTGTACATTATACATATATTAATAAAATATTATAAAGACATTTGTGTATTTTATATCTAAGAGCACAAACAATTATAAGTTTTGTCGTTTCAAGAAAATTATAGAGATTTACAAGTACGCTAACCCTTGGGATCTAAGTTCACAAACTGTGGGGAAGAGCTAACCTTGTTTGGGCTCTAAGATTTCGTTGTTGTAAATTATTTTGCAGAAGGGTTTTGGCCAATTTATCTTTTGAAATTATCCATCAATTGCCATTTATTTAAAAATATTTTCGAAATTGTTATTTGATTTTGGGCTAAAAAGAATTAACATGCTAATGAGAGTTTGTATTTTTATTTTGTAAATATTGTACATTTGCAAATATTTTGTAAATTATTTTTCTAACCCTTGTTATTTTACAACACTTAGTATTTGGGGTTTTAAATTTTTTGTATATATATTCGGGGTTTGGAATTCTTTTATTCATTTGTGCAGGTGATAGTTCTAGGGTTCGAAGCAACAAATTATTTCTGGTTTATTCATCCAAGCAAGGAAGGCTGATCTAGGCCCTTGAGGGTAAAATCTAACCTCCCCAACGTCCAGAAACTCAATGTCCAACTGAAGAAGGAAGCCGTCAAGCCATTCTAGGCTGTCCGTGGCCATTTTCAATCTTCTTCCTTTAGGCAGCAGGCCCTTAAGGGCTGTAACACTTGCTGTCTATCCTTTTAGGGGCCTCGGCCCCCCTCTTACCCCTTGCTGCAGGCCTTAAAGGTTCTTTCCCTTTTGCTGCGACCCTTTTAAGGTTTTCCCTTGCCCTGCGTCAGCCTTTTAGGGCTTGGCGTCAGCCCTTGTGGGCATGTTTCCCTTAGCCGTGGCCTTTTCCAGCCTCTTTTGGCCTATCATTGCCCTTCTTTGGCCTCTAGCCTCATTATTTGGCTCATCTAGCCCTAGTGTTGAGGTTTTCCTAGCCTTGTAGCCTTGCCCTAGCCCTATATTCGGTTTGTAGAGATTGTCTTGCTAACATTGTGGTTGCAGGAAGTGGAAGTCATCTCCAAGCCTTCTAGCCCTCAATTAGGCCCTTATGCCTCTTGGTTTGCTTCTCTATCCATCGTTTGCATCTCTGTTTTGCTACAACTATCTATTCAGTCCTATAACACTAATAAAAAACATTAAAAGTGATCAAAAGGTCATTTAATAATCACTTAACTTCATTAATTAATCTTTGGAGCTCATTTAGTATTAATTGTTTGGCATCTTGTTGAGTTTTGGAGGAATGAATCACTGATTTTCTGAGTTGATATAGGTCTGATATATTCTCTTTTAAAGTCTGACCTGAATGACAAAAGTCTGATCTATAGCTTACAAGTGGTCACAAAATAATTGACAGTCATTGGAAGGTTTCTTGTTTCAATTCTCTAAACTCATTGTGACATATTGTATCAGTATCTAAGGGCTGATATAATAAATCTAAAGTCTGAGTCTGATATAAATTTGCAGACCTTTGAATATAATATTGCAGCAGTAATAAATTGCATATGAGGCTCTAAAAATAACTAGGAAACAAATCTTAGTCACGAGCATTCTTTGTTGAAGTGATTTGGGCTTAGAGCTTGGTCAAAGGTTCATTGGTGTCTTGTCATTTTTTTTGCATCAGCATTTTTCATTCATCTTTTGGCATCCTTGCATTTTGCATACAAGTGCCAATTTGGCAATCTTGCTTAAAGGACATAATTGGCATATGTGATATGACTCTCTCTCTAAAGAGCTCTAAGTAAAAGTTGCACGCTTAAGTTGTTATTGAGAAACATCTGAAGAAAATTGTCTAATGTTTGCTAACAAATTGGAAGAAAGTGCTTGTTATTATTATCATTTCATTGCTCCTCATTGTGGAATAATCAATTCTTTTGGATTTACTAACTTGTTAATCTAAGTCACTCTTAAAGCACTTGTCTAATCATAATTGTGATTAGAGAAATCTTGAAGTAATCAAATTGTGTTCATAATGAATTCAATTTTTCTCTTTTGCATTTAATTTACACATTGACATTATATTGTTATAATCTTGGATGTTGCTAATTGTGTTAAGAAGCATTGGACTTGTTGATTGTCATTTCATGAGCAATTGTCTATTGGTAATCTTGGCAATATTTTATGGCACCATTTATTTTGATCACTTTTTGTTGTGGTGAAGATTGTCATTATTCATTGTTCTAAATTGAAAATTATTGTAACTTGTTTTCAAGTACTTAAGAACCTTAACAACTTCACTTTAAGAGTAATCACATATATTTTGCACTTGCATTCTAAGATTAGTCTTGCACTAATTAATTTACCTCCAAGCATAAGCTTGGTTGATAGAAATATATGATCACCTTTCTCACCCAACTTGTGAGGCCTATATAGTAGATCCTCTTTAGTTGATAATACAATGACCTTGCAGTGATCAGAGCCACAGTGTTTGTAGCGCCGGAGGCATTGGGTGGTTAGAACTCCATGGGAGGTATCGTTAATATAGCCTTTGTTATCTTTCCCTAGGTTTCTCTTTCACAACCTACTCTAGAGACTAACTTCAAAATAGTTGAGAGGAAGGATTCACCTAAGTAGGCATCTAACTTAAAATTAATCAAGATTCTGCAATTCACTTAGATTTTAGGTGTCACAGTTAATTTAGGAGAGTGGAGCATCCTAAAGCAATAATTGTTCATCTGGTTACATGGTAAATAATCTATATAAAGGAAGTATTTGACTCCATTAAGGCGTTGACCTTTCAAGATAATCTAATCAAATCGTTAAACTTGCTAATTTAACCAAGTTGCTAGGCCTTTCAGTTGCGTCTCCCGGACTTGTCGGTTGTTGACAAGTCTTGCATTTTCACATTTCATAGGGACTACACCCCATAGCCTGTTGTAGGGAGACAACTAGAATGGAGACAGCAACGGTCAGAGTGATAACTCCTGCTCTGAGCGTTGTCACATCTTGCTTGTACAATTTGGGCGACAATAGTACCCACTGTCACCACAATAGCTTTTCCTCCAACTCTTGGTTGGCTTGTCTCCAACTCATGTAGGACTTCCTTAAGGATAGGATTGCTAAGGCTATAGAGTGGAGGCACAAGGTGATATATTGAAGAGTAAGCCTTGACAAAACATGATTATTGTAGTATATGAAATGGGAAAATGAATGGCGTGAGAACGAAAGATAGAGGTGGAAAAGCCCAAGACTATGTGTCTAATCAAACCTTGGGCAAATGTAGTCAAGGAAACATGGATCAAAGAGGGAGACTGCATGAAGATGTAAGGAAATAAGGGATGCTATGCATGCGACAAATCAGCGTTATCTTGCTGAAATTTAAAGCAGAAAATTACATTGGAAGGCTAGGGATGCTATTCAAAATATAGCTATCAAGGGGATGCCATGTCATGCTAGCAACGACTAAATTTGTTAGGTGCAAGCTTAATATGAAAACAACAACAATAAAAGGGACTACTCCTTACATTACATTGTCCAAATGCTATGTTGCACAAAACTTCTAGGAATCCGACATTTCGGGACGTAATCGTACCTGAAACTCCAAAGCTCAGCTGAAACTCGACTGAAACTTGATCATCATGTAATCATCTATGAGAGTTAATATAGACTATGTTTTCCTTCTAAATTGTCATGTATGGGTCTTATTCCCTTTTCTCTTGCAAGATAATGTGTTATTCACTTATTTATAAATTTCTTTTTTATATATATAAACAAATATAACTTTTTGGATGACGTTTCGACTAACGTTTCCTTTTTTGGGAGGTGACATTTCTAAACGTACCCATTTCAGAAACTTCAAAACATTTCGGAGCATTGTGCAACCTAGTCCAAATGAAACATGGTTTAGTACAAGGCCTTTGTAACTAGATAATAAGGGTGTTCTGCAATAAAATTTAGCACATGGAAAATAAATTGCACACACGAAAACCTCACATAAACAAGATATTATACCCCCAATCTTCCATCAAGCTCCAAACAAAAGATGTACAAATGAAGTCCAAGGGGAGAGCTCCTTAATCCTCATATGCTCAACAACCATTATGATGGAGAGAAAGCTCCTCTTCATAGAGGGAGACTCTTCTCTCTTACACAATGTTTTAAAACTCCGACTCTGACTCCGACTCGGCCGAGGGCCAACTTTGACTCGGTCGAGGGCCAACTTAGACTCGGTATCGACTCGGTCGTTGTAAAATATAGATTAATTTTTTTTTTTTTTTAATAAAAAACATAATTTTAAAATATTTTCATTCATGTTTCCAAACACCCAACATCAGGATATAGATAGAAGACAACATATGATCAAAGTAGGCTTACGAATATATCCATTATATCAAAATGGCACCCAGTGCACTGTCCAATACATACATGATGATGATATAGAGATCAAAACAAAAACACATAACCAAGGAGGCTAGAAATAGCCTCTACAACAAAAGTAAACTGTGACCAGTACTACTGGCTATTACTAGAGGAGCTAAGATCATCTGGATCAATCTCTGGATCAGAGTCAGACAGGGGGCCCCACGGCTCCTCCTCCTCATCATCTCCAACTGCAACTGTAGAAGTGGTAGCACTAGCAGGCTGTGCAGCAGTTGCAAGCTGAGATAGACGAGATATGTGCTTTTGTCGTGGCTGAGCAGAGGAAGCGCTTGTAACCGGAGGACTTGGTGGCTCTGAAGCTAAAGATGGTACAAGTGGATTAGGATCTGCATTCAACTGAACGTTTTGTTCGAGTGATGCTATCATTTGCAATTCATAATCAATATCCTCATCAGAAGCAAACTCTGCTAGATGACTCTCCACTACCCAATCTGATGTTGGATCAATATCTTCCATTACAGTGGGATCTGAATCAGGTTTTTTGTTCAACAATTGGTTGCATCTGAGCCAGAGGTTGTATTGGACATAGACTAGATCATTTAACCGTTTTTGATTCAAACGATTTATCTTCTTTGTGTGAATCCTCTCAAAGACAGACCAATTGCGCTCACACCCAGTAGCACTGCGAGTTTGACTCAAAATACGAATTGCAAACTTCTGCAATTCAGGACAATGGCTACCAAAAAGCTCCCACCATTGTGCTGCAAAAAACATCAGAGTGTAATGACTTAGCTCAACAAAATTAGAAATTATATCCAACTTTCAAATTATAAATGATTTAACAAAATAAGTGTTAAGAATTTGAAAATTGAAAATTTTCTTTACCTCGCTCATCTGCTTCCCTTGCAATCTTTGCTAGGTTCTGAAGCGAACACAGTTCCTTCTACAAATTAATTACTCGAGAAGACTTGGAATATAAAGATATCCATGAGGATACAAATATTATATATTAAATATATGAATAAAAATGAGAATGAGAACGAGAGGCTTGCTTATATACCAAGCAAGTGTCTCTTCATGAAGAGTCATGTCCTATTAGACATGTCTCTTCAACCTAATTATTAGCTTAACTAACTATTATTTATGATTATTATCTTTTACATTATATTTATATTATTTATATATTTTATTCATTACATTGCCTCCTTCCTCAAAAAGCTTTGTCCTCAAAGCTTGTCGATGACAAAAGGCTTGATCTCTTTTTCGGCTTCGAACATTTTTCTGTCTTGGAACAGTCATCTTCGTCGATACAAGCTGATATGATCTTCTTAGTGACAAACAAAATTGTCGCACTGAGAAGGGATCAGAGCATCCTAGATTAATCTTCTGCATAGTATTTTGATCACTGGAATTTTGTAACGACTTGTCAGCATAAGACGAAATTGATGTTACGTCATTATTCTTTGAAACATTAATTTGTTGTCTACGGTTTGAATGGTCCTAATACACAACTTGGTTGATTTGTCTATTCTCATGATTTGGATGGCGATATAAAGTTTTTAGATTTTCTTTTGGCGAAGATGTTGTTGGATTGGTTATGGAACATTCACTTCGGATGTCCATTGTCTGAAGTGCAACATCTACGTGTGTCGTTTTTTCAACTGACTTGTCTTCTTGAGTTGTCATATTCACTGGATCGGTATTCGTTCCCTTATTTTCAACTTGAACTGTTGTGACTGGCGATTTCGATACTTCTTCTTGAGTGACTTGTTCGAACTTATCTTTTAATGCTTTCTTATCTTCCTTAAGTTTCTTAGTTTGATTGAGCAGACTTTGATTATGGTTTCTCAGACGTAAAAGTTCTTTGGTTTTTGATTCATCAACCTTATTTTCAGTGTTTTGAATTTTAAGTTTTTCATCTTTTAGATCTCTGATTTGTTCTAATAATTTTTTATTAAGGTTCTTTAAATGTAAATTTTCCTCTTCTTGTTCTGATAAATGCTGCTTGAGTTCTTTCTTTGAGACTTTAGTCTTCTTCATTTGTGCCAGTGATTTTTCGATGTGGTCCTTGAGACGAGAAATTTCTTCGTCCTTTTCCATTATTTCTTTGTATGTATATCCTCAAGATTTTATGTTCGCGTTGTAACACTTCCTTGCTTTGTTGAATTTTGGCTATTTTGTCATTCTCTTGATCTTTTAGCTGCATTTTCTCGGTACACTGGATAACACCATTCTGTGGAAGTGATGATGGATATAGAGAATGGAAGAAGGAATCCATTCTCTTTCTCTCCTCAATTCATCGCTCAATTATTGTAATTAATTGTTCTATATCTCTTGTGATTGATTGTTTTTGTTCCACTTAGGGATTCCATATTTTTTCTTTTTCTTCACTTCTTTTAACTTCGTATAGAATTTTTTTTGTTTGTTTTGTTTATAACTTCTTTTATTTCCCTTGTATATATATATATATATATATATATATATATATATATATATATGTATATATATATATATATATTTCCAATATTCTCCCTTAATGTGGATTGTTAAAAACTTGAATACTCTTTTATTAAAAAAAAATACTCCTTTATATTGTTGCCCTCTATATATGTATGTATTTATTTATATTAAGACCCTTTTTCAAAATAACTTTATTATCTTATAATAATAATAGTTTCACTTCTTTTTTTTTTATAATAAATTGGTTCCTTTCTTTTAATATACTTAATTACTTCCTTGATAAATTTTTAATGTCACCCCACTTGATAAATAAATATAAAGGTCACGTCTTTTCATATGACACGGTCACGATGTTAAAATACCATGGGCTATTACCATGGGTTGTTTTTAAAATCTCCGTTAAAATGTTCTCCACATAAAAAGTAAAACGTATTCCTTTTGTTTTTTTTTTTTAATTTTTTAAAATGCCATGGGCAATTATCATGGGTTGTTTTTAAAACCACGGGCTTCTCCACATAATTTTTTTTAAATATACTTGGTATGAGATTTTGTATCCGTTTTGTTTTTTCTTTTACTTTTTTTTTTTAAATTTATTTAACTTAATTTATTTATTTTTTTAATGGCCAGAGGCCTAGAAAAACAGAGAAAAAGAGAAACTCCCAAATCCTGACCAAAATGCTTCAATTGTACGGCAACAAGGCTGACGAATTTCAATAGCCAAGGACTTGGATCAGAGAACAAGCTTTGTGCACAGGTCAAACAACTTAGAGGACCGAACTGTTCTGATAGCAAATGAAGCGAACACAGTTCCTTCTGCAAATTAATTACTCCAGAAGACTTGGAATATAAAGATACCCATGAGGATACAAATATTATATATTAAATATATGAATAAGAATGAGAATGATAATGAGAATGAGAATGAGAATGAGAATGAGAATGAGAGGCTTGCTTATATACCAAGCAAGTGTCTTTTCATGAAGAGTCATGTCCTATTAGACATGCCTCTTCAACCTAATTATTAGCTTAACTAACTACTATTTATGATTACTATCTTTTACATTATATTTATATTATTTATATATTTTATTCATTACAGGTTCCTCCCAAAGGTGTCTGAGGCATTGTTGAAGGTTGTGACTTGTTGGTGCATCTCCAGCTAATCACACTCCAATGGGATCATGCGATCAATGCAGTCAATCAATCCATCTCTAACCTCCCCCTTCAAAAGCTCCTGTCGCCTTAGCTTCATAATGATATCGTGGGTTCAAAAAATACCCAGTTGCATGTATAGGGTGATGGAGTTGATTGTTCCATCTTTCATCAATGATTGCCCAAATGGGCCCATACTTTGCCACTTTATCCTTATATGCCCTCTTTATTTGCTCCTTTGCTTGATCCATAGCCTCATAAATGAAGCCAATACCCAATCTTTCCCCATCCACCAACCGCAACACCTTAACTAGTGGCTCAGCAAGCTTCACAATCTCTGTTGCCTTTCTCCAAAATAGTTCTTCATTAACTTTCTTTTTCAATTCTTTGCCTTCCAGTTTGTGAGACCACTGCCTTTGATTCCATTCTTCACTGGAAAAAATCTTTTGCAAGTTTCTATGTTGTGAAAGCATAGATTGTAAGGTCAAAAAATGAGTAGCAAATCTAGTGATGGCAGGGCTAATAATATCCCTGCCCCCTGTGTGTTTCCTCATCAGGCTCAAAATCCGTGAATGATTGTAGATAAATTTTGTTATGCTTTTGGCATGATCTACAATGTTTTTGACGTAATCTAATTTGCCAATATCCTCAAGCATGAGGTCTATGCAATGTGCAGCGCATGTGATCCAAAAGATGGTTTTGTGTTTTTCCTCTAACAGTTTACCAGCAAGAACATAGTTAGAGGCGTTATCTGTGATGACTTGAACAACATTAGCCACCCCCACCTCCTCATCAACCTCATCCAATAGTTGAAACAACAATTGTCCATCTTTTACCTTATCAGAGGCATCAACTGATTTTGGAAACATGGTTCCCTGTGGGCAAAAGATAAGAAAGTTTATGATGGTAAGGTTTCTTTGATTAGTCCATCCATCTGACATGATGGTACATCCTGTTCTTGCCAATGAGTCCTTGAAATATTTTAAATACTCATTAATGGAGGCAATTTCTTCTACAAACGATACCCCCTTATCTCATGCATAGTAGGGCCTTTGAAGCCTTTTCCAGTAACATGTATGGCATCAAACATAGGCTCATAATATGGTGAACGAGAAGCATTGAAGGGGATATCAGCATCATACCACCATCTACATATGTAATCACAAATAGTCTCCCTCAATTCTTTCTTCCAATGGTCATCTAAAGTGGGCTGCATATGACTTCTACTAACTTGAGGACCATGCGCATCTGATGGAGAGGAGAGTGTGGCAGTGAAATAACTTTTGATATTCATATCACCCTTTTTCATTTTACCCTTGCTCTTTTCTTGAATAGACTCAAAAGAGGGAGGAACATATCGGAAGGGGTTGGATGCATCAATACAAGGGATAGAGGAAGAACCCTCAAAATCAAAATAGGGGTTGGTAGGCAACATTTTTTGTATATTTCTCTTCCTCCCAATTTCAGCTTCTAACTCTTTTTGCCTAGCCTTATCTTCTTTAAACTTCTTAAAGTTGGCTAACAAATCCTTCTTAATCTCCCCAATTTCTGGTGAGGTACATGGAGTAATTTGGCCTCTAATCCCTGCCAAGTGTTGTTTTAGCTTATTAATGCCCCCAGGACCATCCTTAATTTTTTTATGGCAAGATTTGCAACGCATTTGACTATCAACCATTTCAACATATGCCCAAGCAACATCTTTCACTCTAGGTGCCATTTTTTGACTTGGAAATGAAAACAAAAAGATCTGAAAATGAAAACAAAAAAAATAGCATTGGTTCAATGTTCATTTCTTTCACAAAAAACACTCTTCTCAATTTCCAGTTTTGCATATAAAATTTAATAATCAAAAACAGATTTTTACAAGTGAAAACAAATACCTCCAGGCACACACGGCCTCCTCAAGTTTGCTCAAAGAAACCAACTCCTCAATGCTACTCCAAATGGCTGCCCAAGAAGCTCCTCACTCCAGCTACAATGCTTGCCCAAGACTCCTCATTGGTGCTCCAAAAACAAGCTCAACAACTCCTCACAAACTCTCACTAAAATTCTCATTCAAATGCATGAGATGGCTGTGAGGAAATGAAAGGGGTTGGGTGGGTTAAATAGGACTTAGGAGAGGGGAATGGACCCCAAATACACAATAGACAAAATATAAACTTGTTTGGAGTCCCCGCCCCACCCCCCCCAAAAAAAAAAAACGCTGTTTTTGGGTTCACAGGCGTTGTTTTCCTACTTGACAGAGTAGGCTCGGATTCGGCCGAGCTGACCGGGTTAATACCGAGCCGGTCAAGTTGTTAGACAACTCGGCCGACTCAGTATTAACCCGGCCGACTGAGCCGGTTCATTGGACGGGTTGACTCAGGGAGGCTATGGCCCGAACCAACTCGGCCGAGTCGGTTCCGAGCCGGTTGAATCTTAAAACATTGCTCCTACAATAAAGAAATATTATTTGCTAACTTATCCGATCACAAGTCAAAGAAATAATAAAATAATGGAGTAGTTAGATCCTTCCCCAATTCATTGTTGACTATGTCACAATATGTTGACACAAGCCTCTCCAAGATAGCTTACCCTCATCCAAAAATAGGAAAAATAATATGATGGAGATCTCCAAGAAAGGGTGTACCACCAATAATAGGCATGATGATCAAGTCGACATGTAATATGTCCACGTAGAATTTTCCTTGGAAGATGGATGCATGGAAAGTATAATAAGATATTCTTCAACCTAGGTGGAAGTTCTCAAGGGTTCACCTATAAAAGATCACGACTTGCACTCTCCAAGGTGCATGAGAGATAAATCAATAAAATAATCCTTCTAGGAGAATGCTCCATAAGAAACGTAGTGGTCAATCCCAAAAATAGTAAATGGACCACGAGATGCATGCAACCAATCCATATGTGTGAAGTCGAAGGCAAGCAACTCCATGGATGAATTGGAAATGTTCCAACTAGATGTAGCGCTCCACAAAAAAGGTTGTGACCAAAACCCAAAATAGCAAGCAGACCATCTCCACAAGTGATTTCTCCAAGATAATGCTCCAATAATAGTAATGAGACCAATCTAGAGCATGCAATGTGCCATGCGTGGCCCTTGAGGTATACCACATGCCCCTCAAGAAGTCCTTCATAACCACTTGAAATATGATAATATATGTGCCAAGTCAAAGAGGTGAGGGAACTCTCTAAAGAAGGCCAAAAAATGACAAGTGTAGCTGAAACATCCATGCAATATAAATCAACACCTAGGTGAGATGTTCCCAAGAAAACTATGCCATGCAACTACCTCAACCATGCAACAAATATTAAAATTTCTCCATGTGAAGTGCACCCTAAGAAGAAGTGCCAAAAGGCCTCTTCAATTCTCATGTCAAAACCATTTGTTGTTTATCAATATCGTCAACTAAATGATGATTTTTGATGATTTCCTAGATTGATAATTTGTGATAATCCCACTTTTAGCAATCTTGCCCAATTTTGTCTTATTTCATGTTTGTACTTAAGAGATGTGGGTTCAAAGGTCCCACATGAATTTTGGGATTAAGTGGGGGCCCAAACATTAGGAAGGAAGGGAAATATTGCGGCTCTATTGGAGCATGGGGGCCACCCCATGGAGAATTACAACCCACATGTGGAAGACATTGTCATTGGAGCAAAGTTGGTGGGGGAAGTTGCGCTGGGCCCACATGGGCATCTTGGAGGCTCTTTGATAAATAGAGCAAGAGGCACTCATTTTGGTCATTCATTCATCATTTGCAAAACTATCTTTTAACAATAAAATGTTCGAGCTGAAGCCAAGTCTGCAAGTGTTGTTTAGCACACGAGTGTCATCGAGTGGAGATCTCAACCCTTGCTTTTATGGACATCGAGTGCTAGCCCAAGGAGGGAGTCCTACCTACACCAGTTCGTACCAGCAATAGGGAGTGTGAGTTTGTGGAGGGGATTGGCAACAACGACGCAGTTCTTGGAGGAGGCACGCTTGGAGGTTAAGGAGTGAAGGGAGTTAGGCGCTGAAACTTGTAGTGGAGTCTGGGGATATCTTGTGGGGTTTTTTCTAGCATTTTGGCAGACCAATAAACACATCGTTTGCTACAGGTTACATCTTCTGCTTGTGGAGGAGGGCCAAGCATTTGGTGGTCAATTTTGTAGCGTCAAAACAAGGACAAACCTTTTCAAGGTTTTTTTGGGTTTATTGAGGAGAGGCCAAGATTAATTTGGAAAAATATTTTGGGTAGATTTGAGGGGTCAAACAGGGGCCTCAACTCAGCCAACAACTAGAGGAGCTAAGGGAAAATTGGGCTGAATTTCCAAGGTCAACGTTTGGCCAATTCCTTCATGGGTTTTGTGGGTTATTGGTGGAGATCCCGAGGATAATTTCCCGGATATTTCTAAACACCCGAGGAGGCCCTAGCAACAGTTATTTGTGGGCAACAACATATTTTTTGGGTAGTTTCGGTGCAGATCCAGGAGAGAGAACCAACAAATTTGAGAGGGATTTCTTATTATTCATTTGGGCTTATCTAGCTTTCCTTGAGCAAGCCCAGGTGCACTCTTTCTAGCAACTCATTGTACCCTCTTCTTATTATAATAAAATGGCCCAACAATGCATATTTTGGTGAAATTTCATGGTCTGATTCATGTGTTTGATTTTTGTGGTTTTATGTCTATGTTTTCTTTGTTATTTACTGTAAAAATTCCCTAGGAATATTACAGTAGTAACAAAGCCATAATCTTGGCTTAGCCTGTGGGAAACCCTTCGTTCTATGATAAATCCAAAATAAAAATCAAAGAAATCATGGGATCCAAAGAAAGATTAGAATCAAACATGGCAGTAACCTTGATTGGGGTGATTAGTATGCAACAAATGATGATTGATGTGGGGGAGAAGTTGATTCATTCCACAATTGGGAATCAAGACCCCTATCAATTATACAACAAATCCACTATGCCCAAAATTAAGAGTAATGCATCAAGATGGTAAGACATGTTTGCAATTGACGTGGATTTACTGGAAGCAAATTGGAGGGCATACCAATCATTGGGTCATGGCATTCAGGTGTCCCTCTCTTTTTGGAACTTCTGTGAACTAAGAGGCATGCACAGACCAATGGGGATTCAATGGAATTATGCTTGGATGATGAGGAGGATTAAGGAAGAAGACGAGAGAGTAGTTCAAGGGGCCATGGTTGGGTAGGAGACAGTTGAGCATACACTCATTGATGAGATATCTCGGGATGTGACTGAGTTCTCAGGTGATAGTTGCACACCACAGGTTGATGAAGTCCCGGGAGACATCTCCACTGTTGATGAGGAACCAATAGATACAAAGGCATCCAAATCTATGACAAAGTTGTTGGATGATGATCACCTACAACTGATTGGTGAGCATGTCTTGCATGTTGGGTTGTCTATGGAGGAGCAGTGGGAGGCTTGTGTTAAATCAATGATGGAGGAGGATCGACAATTGCCCTTGGGGCTAGCCATTGATGAGGGGCAGCGTAGAGACCACGCATTGGGATTTTAACACAGTTCGCTTCAGAGGCACACTGATGGGATTTACAACGTTATGAGCCCACCCTTATGCATTGGGTTGAGGGAGGCAAAGTTGTTTAGACATACCAGAGGGGATGACCAGGTTCGCAGCACTACTGGGTCACCTTTGCAGTAATGTTCCAAACTAGGAAAAATAGTGCTATGCAAAGCAAACAATAAAAACAACACCATGAAATTAAATCAGGCCATTAGAGCACAAAATTGGCAACTAAACTAGACTGTCTACTCATTTTATTAAATGGGAAGAGGTGTGCAACAAGGTGCTGGCATGTGTGCACTTGGGCTTGCTCTAGGCAAGCTAGCAAAAGCCCAAAATGAACAATGGAACACCCTCAAGTCTACTGGTAATCCGACCCAAGAGTTTCACTGCTACTACCTAGAAAGGTGCTGCTACTTGGAACGATTTGCCATTAGAGCCTTCCCTGCTGCTCAGAAAATTTTGGGAAATTAATCCCAACCTCTACGCAAGAAACCCAGAATAACCCATGAAGGAATTGGCCAAATGTTGACCTCGGGATTTCGGCCCAAATTCCTCTTAGCTCCTCTAATTGTTGGCTGAGTTGGGACCCTTGTTTTACCCCTCAGATCTGCCCAGAAAATTCTATAAAATTAGGAGCGTACTCCTTGCCAAGAACCCACAAAAACCTAGAAAGGGTTTCCCTTGTTCCAACCTTAAAAATTTGCCCTTCACATCTTGGCCACCTCCAAATACGAATTCTGTTGCTGTGACTGATCCTGTCAATCTTTGCACTCCCAACTCCAACAATCCTCCTCAAATGGCCCTCCAAATGATCTCCTAGCTCCACAACTCAAAAATCCCTGGGATGATGTTGCCCCAACAAATCTCACTCCATTGGCTGCGCAATCCTTGCGCTGCTGTTACTCTCCCTGCTCTGCACTACTGCTGGAATGCAACCTTCTTGCTGTTACTTCCCCTGTTGCTGGAATTCGACTACGACTACTGTAACTTGTTTTGCTACTGCTGGAACTCGACTATAGCTATTGTGACTCGTCTCCCTGCTGCTGCTATGAACTGAGATGAAGAAGAACTCCCTCCTAGGGATGGCACTTGAAGTTCACCGAAGCAAGAGTTGAGATCAGTGTTGCACTAATCGCGATTAAATCAGAAAATTGCGATTTTTTCAAATCGGGGATATTATCTGCCGATTTAATATTGCAATTGTTTTCCGAACGATTTTTTTTCGTAAAAATCGTGGAAATAGTATATTATATAATATTATATATTATTATTATATTATATAATTTTTTTTTAATGAAGGAGGAGGCGACCCAAGCTACCCTTGTCACAAGTAAGAGGACGTGGTCTACCTCCTGTAGCTCCTAGTTCTTCAGCTTTAAAGCACATCAGAGTCTACTGCCAACTCCATTGACATCTACGTCTAGAGGGGCAAAGGAAATCAATAGTATTAGACTTTAGTTATTTGGTTCATTTCATTGTATATGACATTATGACTCATAATATGAGATACATTATTATATTTTTTGTTGATATTTTGAGGCTGAGTTGGGAGCCATGAGTCAAGACTTACTATTCAGGACATGATTCACTGTTATGTGTGATGTGGCACTAGAAATGATATTAAACATCTTATATATTAGTTCTTTTATCATATTTGTGTGTCAATGTATTTATTTTATGTTGTAGATACTTTAGATATTAAAAAAATTGAAAAAAAATGAATATTTTTGTATGTTATGATTTTTTACTGATTTTTTTCCTGATTTTTTCTGATTTTTACAATTTTTTCCGTTTTTTTCCCCGCCCCAGTTTAATCCCGATAACGATTAGTGCAACATTGGTTGAGATCTCCGCTCAGAGACACTCGTGTGCTAAACAACACAGTAACTCGGCTAAGTAGCTCGAGCAACTAATATCGAGTTCAATATGTCGAAAGATACCAAATGAGGCTGAGCCTCCTCTATTTATAATTCGTGGGCCTCTTTTCCCATGTGGGCCCTCTCCAACTAGCAATTCGACTTTCCCTCCTAAGTCATTCGAACATCCCTCTAAGGTGGTGGCCCCCACGCTATGTCAACAAAACATTTCGGCCCCTTTTTCCTTCGTAAGTCTTTTCCAAAAATCACATGGGTCCCATGGCGTCCAAAATTTTCAAAATTGTAGAATAGATAAACCTATAACAATTTAATTTCGAAAGGGACATTACAATCCTCCCTTCCCAAATGTTGCTTGTCCCCAAGCAACTTCATCATTGGCTGCTCACATATGTGTTCACCCGCCAGGTGGCATTTTCATTTGGCAAGCTCCTCCAATGCGCCAAAAATCGCTTGTCTTCAAGGAATGCTTGAGCAAGCATCCTTCTAACTGCTGCTCCCCACGGTCACTGCAAAATGTGCCAGGGTCCCAGATGTGCTATTGAATCATCCCTGACCTCTGCACTGCCCTGACATGAAGGAATCCTTCAATACCAGAATCCCAGGCCATGTTGTCCAGCATGAAGCCCCCCCTCGCTCCACTCACTATCCTACTCGGTGCAAGTGCCAAAAGTTGTAACAACCCATTTATAAAATTAAGAAATAATAAAAACATTTAACTAATATAAAGTTGTGAACTTTATATTTGTTATAATATTAATAACTTTTATATTTTATTAAACTTCATACTTTATACATAATATTAATAAACATTATGTTTATAAACCAACCTTATATCAAGAAAATACATATATATAAACCAAACTTAAAAATCACAAAAAAGGAAATTTTAAAATACCTAAATCGAATAAACCAAACGTAATAGGTCAAAAGGCAAACCTGTAATAAATTCATAAGAGATGATGAAGGAGCTTCTGGTCTGAGGAGGTGGACAGAAGCGTGGCAGTATGGAGGGAGGCGGTGGTTGCATGCAGGGGGGGCGGCCACTGCCATACTTGTAGCTATAAAACGCCTGAAGGAACAGAAGGCGGGGGAGAAAAAGATAGAGGACAGAGGGCAGAGGAAGAACGAGAACGAGAGCTTTGATTGACCTGAGGTTCTGGGCACGGGGGCAGTAAGCTTCACAGAAGCTTGCTGGATTGGCTGGGAGGAATTGGTTTCCCAGTAATCGAATCAGGAGAACAGGAGCAGACAACAAAATCCGTCGACAGCAGTCCAGGTAGGTTTTCATTATTTTTACGGTTCTGTATTTCAGTTTTCGGTTCTTGAAACATTGTGTTTTCTCGTCTTTACAAAAGTCCCCTGCTCCATCAGTGACTTGCTAAAGCCCAATGGAAGATCTATATTATCTCCCCTTGTAGTAGCCGACTCATCGCTAAAGGTTATTGAGTTGTGAAGAGTTGTGATGCCCCAGTTCGCTACTAGTCCCAAAGTGGTGCCACCATGTCGACGTTGCACTACTTTGACTATGTCGTACTCCCCATGGTGTGTAGACAATATCCTCCTCTCCTGGAACTCGATGGTGGAATACTTATAGAGGCGAGACACATCCTGCCTAGACATCTCCATGATGCCAAAGTCTACCCATCTAAATCTAACTCGAATCAGTGCAACCACAAAGAAATCCTGCCTCGCCATTCGATGAAGGCCACTGTGTGCGCCCATGTACCAACCCCACAGTGAACTAGACCACTCTCTGCCATGACTCCAATCATCAGGAGATAGAGTGATCTATCAATCAACTGAATCCCTCCATCCCTTAGTTGGACTTGCTGCAACATAGATTTGACAACTACAGGAATCCATCCACGCCTCATCTCTAGCCCCTGCATGTGATCAATATATAGGCTCCATATATTGTGGGATAATCTGATACATGCTAATATGCCCTGGACCTGCCATTGTGTAGTACCGATGATCGCTGAAAGCCACGTGTGCCAAATAGCTACCCCTTGAATGCAACCAAGAGATGGGTATCCGATACTCATAATCAACTTAGGGTATGTGGTTCCCTCTTGTCCCTGCCAACCATATTCCTTGGGTCTGCCATCCGCCCTCTTGATAATGTGCCAATATAATGTCTGGAGCCCGGACACATACTGGGAAACTACCTTAGCCATACCCTGTATCCTCTGCCCATGCATGGTTCCGACATGCCCTGAGAAAAGAGTGACACATGTCTCCCTCGTGACTAGCTCCCTAGATGTAGGCTCAATGATGAACGATATGCCACCCCTGCAGATGATCACCTCATCCCCCAACTTGTGGCTGTCAACTGATGCACCAACCCAATGCCGCTATTGAGAAGTTTCCCCCTAGTGCGCTAAGTGTCACCCAAATATCTTGGGTGAGCTCCTCGTCCCTTGATGCTCATGCCTAGAGTGAAAAAGGTCAACAACAAAATTGACTGCGTCCGTGAGGGATGTAGAAGAGGGTCAGGCGTATGAGTCCCCGTGGATACCCTCAAGCATCTCTCATCTGTGTCCCCATCGATCCTGAGTGAACTACACCCAAAGGTATTCCCGGTGTCTCTGTCCATGGGCCTCCCTGAAGGCAACACTCCAAGACCTCGCTGTGCAAAACTATACGCCCCTGCATACCACCGATCATCACAATACTCCTGGACATGCTACTGTACACGGCGACCTACCCCTGTACATTGTTGGATACCCTCAGCTATGACTATGCCATCCTGTATCGTCTTGTGTCCCGCCTGTGTCACTATACCTGTCATTCCCCGTATGTACTCAATGCGATGTGAGGCACTCCCACTCCACAACGCAGTCCAACATACTACGACACATCCCCATGCGTCTCCATTACCATCTGTAGACCACTGCTCCAAGCTAGATGCTCCTACCCATCCTTGAATGAGATGGCGTAAAGCTTTGTCCATATGCGTCGGCCCGCATCCAACTCGTATCATCACCTCCACTATCGCATCACCATGCTCTTCGATGAGGGGACCTCCCCTCCAAGTCCTCCCTAAGGGACCCAAGAAGTGAATCTCCCTAGGTGTCAGTAGTGATGCTACCCCTACACTACTCCTTTGCGTCCTCTGTGCCCCACAAAAACGTGAAAAATCCCCAACTCCATCCAAGGCGCCATCTGGTGGCTTGCCAATGCCACCTCCTCTGACAAACACCTGCCAGAGTGTGCTGATCACCCCATGATCCTGTGTACAAATGTCGTACCAAGTCAACCCAAGAAGCCTGACCATAAACTGGTTGGCCACTGGTGCTGACTGATACTCCCCAAGCGGAGATGCACGCTCAACTCCTAGGTCAACTGTACCTCTAGGTCGTAGTCAATCAGTATACCTGGGAAATGATAGGTGGTCCCTCCCGGATCCCAATGCTAGTCAGGGCTTCTAGCATCCCTAGTGCCTGGAAACTCCTGCTGAGCTCCACCTGGGTCCATTACCATCTCCATAGCCCACTTCGCCAAGTACCAATTCAGAATCTCTCGCCATCCAACCCTAAGAGAGGGATCGATTGCATGAACTCCTGCACATAGAACAACCCCAACATGCGGGTGTTGCACCCTGTGCAACTCAGGTCGTCTCATCTCGCTATCCTAGTCAATACATGAAATTTGACTGGGTAGTTCTATCTCTCTGTCCAATGGGCCAAGGTAACCTAACAGTGCTGCCAACCGCGTCTATGTATGCCCAGAGGGGTTGCTCTCGTGCTCCAACGTGCACTCTAGTTGCACCAATAGGGAATCCAACTGCTCACCAACACAAGTTAATTTGGCCGTGGACTCTACACAAACCAGTCTCATGCCCTCCAGCTCCTCGTTCTGCTGCAGAATAGCATCTCGCACTCACGTGGCCTTCCCTTGTAATGCTAGAAGGTCGGCCTAAAACTGATGGAATTGTCGTGGGCATCTAACACCTGTAAACTTGGTCATGGTTCCAGATACCTTAGCAACTGTTGGCATCTCATCCATGGGTGGCACCCCCTCAACAGAGGGCTCTATGTGTGTAGGCTCTATCCTCTCCACCAAGGTGTGAACTGGGGCTATCAAAGAGTTCTCTAATAAAGGTTACTCTTGCACCACACCGGGTATATCGATGTGCCCCTCTCCATCCCGTGGGCTCTCAGCATCATGCTCAACCTCCTCCTCAGGTTGCTGATATCTAAAGCCAGGTCTCCACTAGCAAAAGTGCCCCCTGGTATCACCCTCTAATTGTCTTTGTCTAGCCTGCTTCTTTTCAGGAGATCTAGTGGCCTGATCCGATTGACTTTCCCCACATGATGTATATGGCTGCACCCTCGCGACCTGCTCACCTCTAACGCCTTTGTTGTAAGGGTGAGGATGGGTTTGCTCTATCACCCTCCTCAACTTGGCCAACCTCTCATCGTCCTAATGAAGTCTACCTCAAAATTTCTGCATACTGGATTTCCCTTGAGCCATGGGTTTGTCTCCAGTTTCACTGGTCATTGTGCACTCCTACTCAAAGCTTCCATGATCTTCTGGCTAGTTTCCCACAACTGGGCCAAGATCATGCTCTGATACTACTATAATGTTCCAAACTAGGAAAAATAGTGCTATGCAAAGAAAACAATAAAAACAACACCATGAAATCAAATCAAGCCATCAGACCACAAAATTTGCAACCGAACTAGACTGTCTACTCATTTTATTAAATGGGAAGAGGTGTACAACAAGGTGCTGGAATGTGTGCACCTGGGCTTGCTCGAGGCAAGCTAGCAAAAGCCCAAAATGAACAAGGGAACACCCACCTCAAGTCTGCTGGTAATCCGGCCCAAGAGCTGTGCTGCTACTGCCTAGTTGGTGTCGCTGCCTGGAATGATCTACTTTTAGAGCCTTCTCTGCTGCTCAAAAAATTATGGGAAATTAATCCCACCCTCTATGCAAGAAACCCAGAATAAACTATGAAGGAATTGGCCAAATGTTGACCTCGGAATTTCGGCCCAAATTCCTCTTAGCTCCTCTAATTGCTGGCTGAGTTGGGACCCCTGTTGACCCTTGAGATCCACCCAGAAAATTCTATAAAATTAGGAGCATACTTCTTGCCATGAACCCAAAAAAACTTAGAAAGGGTTTCTCTTGGTTCTCACCTTCAAAAATTGACCCTTCACAGCTTGGCCCTCCTCCAAATACGAATTATGTTGTTGTGACTGATCCTGTCAAGATCTGCACTCCCAACTCCAACAATCCTCCTCAAATGGCTCTCCAAATGATCTCCCAGCTCCCCAGCTCCAAAATCCCTGGAATAATGTTGCTCCAACAGATGTCACTCCAATGGTTGTGTAGTCCCTATGCTGTTGTTACTCTCCCTATTCTATGCTGCTGTTACTCTCCCTGCTCTATGCTGCTGCTACTCTCTCTGTTGGTGGAACTCAACGTCCTTGCTGTTACTTTCCCTGGTGTTGGAACTCAACTACAACTGTTGTAACTCGTCTCCCTATTGTTGGAACTTGATTATAGTCGTTGTAACTCGTCTCCCTGTTATTGCTACGAACTGAGATGAAGAAGAACTCCCTCCTAGGGCTTGCACTCGAAGTCCACCGAAGAAATGGTTGAGAACTTCGCTCGGAGACACTCGTGTGCTAAATAACATAGTAACCTGGCTAAGCAACTCGAGCAACTAAGATTGAGTTCAATATGTCAAAACATACCAAATGAGGTTGAGCCTCCTCTATTATAATTCGTGGGCCTCTTTTCCCTTGTGCCCCCCCTTCAACTAGCAATTCGACTTTCCTTCCTTAGTCATTCGAACTTCCCTCTAAGGTGGTGCGTATTTCCTCATGTGGGTGGCCCCCACGCTATGTCAACAAAACATTTCAGCCTCTTTTTCCTTCCCAAGTCTTTTCCAAAAATCACATGGGTCGTGTTGTCACACAAAGTGTTTAGGGAGCGCGACAACGCTCAGAGTAAGTGCTGTCACTCTAATACTTACTCACTCCATTTAGACTCTCTCCTAGGCAAGTCAAGGGGGGTGGTCCCTAAGTTGAATGAATGAGAATAGCCTTTGAAATACAGGCTCTGGGAGACTTAAAGATGGACAACTTCACAAACGTAAATGAATCTCGATTAACTCAGATGAATAGATTAAACACTAATGTAACCAAGACATGATCACAAGATAGAAATGATTATAAACCGGTGTCATTATGTTCAATTAACCGCAATTTAAGTAAAAAAAATTATCCAAAACAATTTTCCAATATGTGACGAATATGAATAATCAATGTAAACACCCAAAACTGCAATATGCGAGAGAAAATGATTTTCATTAATTGCCCAGATCTAGAATTTAATTAACTGTTTCCTATAGCCAATATGATTTAAAACATTTATCGCACCTTGACCAATAGAAAAATCATGAAAATCTAGGATTTAGTACTTAACATCAGAAACACCAAGGAATTTTAAATTAACACTTTAATTATTCCTTAGACGAATTGAAGGAGTAAAATAAACCAAAAGAGTTAATAAATTAAAATTTTATTGGGCCATAGGCCACATTAAAATTTTTAATGTGAATGCGTGAGTCTCTTTTTAATTTAACTCCTTTAATTCCCATAATTTTTAATTTTTTAGATTTGAGATTTTTTAGGACTTTTTAGATTTTAGTTTAGAAATTTTTAGGTTTTTAATGAAAATAAATAAATTCAAAATAAAATAAAAAAAATCAAATCGAAAAGGGGAAATCATAAATCAAAATAAAAAAAGAAATTCATAAATAAAAACAAAATGAAATAAAAAAATAAAAAAAATAAAGTGCAAAAAGCAAAACAATTAAAATAAAACAAATCGACAAATCTAAATTTTTTAAAGAAATGAAATCTAACCTAAACCCTAATTGTGAAAAGATACAAACAAATGAAACTTAATTAAAAAATAGTTGAATGTATGCGTTTGTTGTTGGTGCAGGTTAGACGGCGGCAAGGGAAACTCAACGGTGGGGAGAGCTTGGAGACTACGAAAAGGGAATGACGACAACAAATAGAGAGGAGGGAAAGAAGGTCTGCTCGATGGGTTTGGTGGACTGGACGGAGTAGAGGAATGGACGCATTAGATGGAGGAGGCAACACGCAGGAGAAGTCGCAGACAACGATGGATAGACGCAGAATGATGTAGCAGAAGTATGGATGATCTATAGCAATGGGCGAGGGAAGAAGAGACAACGTGGAAATAGCTCGAGGGAGGAGATCCGAAGACTGCGGAACAGCGAGGATGGAGGTGCGAGCATATGAGAGTAGCGAGAAATGGACTGCGGGTTGAAGAATGAGGAGGGACGGATGGAATCGCAGGATGAGGGCTCGAGGGGAATAGAGCTGCGAATGAGGAAGTCATAGGCAGAGGAAAAGCCGTGGAGAGGGATCTAAGGTTCTGAAGGATGCTGGGGCTTGCAGATTTGCGGTAGCACGCAGATGGAGTAGGTAGATGCAGGCAAAGTGATGCAAATCGCAGGAGGAGGCTGCAAAATCGAGCAGCAGAGAGGAGGGTTTGGGTAAATGAATGAGAGATCTGAAATTTCCAAAAAACCCCAGGATGTAGACAACATGAACAATTTTGAAATTTTCTGTTAGAAAAAACCTCAAGGAGCAGAGAAACTAAAAACCCAAGCAACAGACAGGTAGCCAAACAACCAAAGAAAAATTCCCAGATTGAAATGTTATATTTCTTAAAATTTATCATTGAAACCCTTATAGAAAATTCTCTAGATTTAAAACATTTAAAACCTTGGACTGCAAAATCTTTTGAATAATCTCCCTACAAAATTATGCAAATAAAGCCCCAGAGATCTAGATCTTATCCTCCAAGGTCTAGATCTGGACTCTACACGGATTTTCTTCCTCAGATCTGTAGCTGCAAGACAACAAGAAACACCCAAACGACATATATGATGACCCATAAAAACCCAAGTCAGAAAACCAAAAATAATTACAGATCTATGCACATGAATAACAGATCTATCAGATATAGGGAGTGTGAGTCCAACTCCGCTCCCAGATTTGATAATTTAAGGCTTTCAACAACTAGATTTATCAATTTAGCGCATAATTATTATTATTATTATTATTTTTTTTTTTTAAATTTTAAATGAAGTGCTTAGCTCAAAACCCTTCATGCATCACCAAAAAATCTTATGATAAACTCGAGATCAAATTAAGTTGGGCTCTTCAGAAAACACAGATCGAGAGTTGGTTGGTTCGACTGAGGACTTCCTCGAACGTCCGATGATCTAGAAATCAAGACTTTCCTGCAAAACTCAATTCAACCATCAAAATAGAGCGAGAAAATGATAATAAAACTCATATAAATAAAGATATCTGCTATTATATTCAAAATTTAAATTCACTTAAACCCCAAAGACTGAGGAAGATACCTGTACTCAAATCACTCTTCAGAAGCTATTATCAATGGCTAAAAAGAATTTACAGATGAAAAACGACACATCTTATAGTACTTCCATGAAGAGTAACACCGACGAAAATTAACCCCAAAGTCCTTTATTATCCGAATACGAATTACTCGAGAGCTTTTCGCTTAACACACGACTCAAAGGTTGGATGGATCAACTGAAAAATGACCTCCTATTTAAAGTTAAATCTTCCAATGGCTAGTTCGAGTGATTCTCGTCAAAGCAATCTCGACCGTTGATGAGGATTAAAATATCTCTTAATTTCATCCGTCGAAATTTTAAATTCTTGAGGAAATTTGAATTTTTCAATTAAATGCATTTTAATTAACTCAAAAATAAAAATTTTGAGTTAATTTCCTCAAAAAATTGACTTTGACTTAGTTCCAGGGACCAAAGGCTTAAAATTTAGCAAAATAATTAATTAACTTAGTTCCGGGACCTTTTAAAATTTGAATTTTAAAGAACCGACGAATTTTGCCTTTGGAGAATTTAAATTTATCAAGGACCTAGAATTAATTAAATTTATGGCTTAGGATTTTAATTAATTTTGGAGTAGAAAATTTAATTAATTAACCTATGAGGGGATAACTTATTTTTCCAACCCTCAAGACACTTTACATCATAATTTTCATATTTTTTACATCATAAGGGCGAAAACCCATCTGAAATAGATCCTCATAGACTACCCATTTCTGCGACACAAATATAATCCAGCAGACCAAGCAATTTGTAAAAAAATAACCTAACCAAATAGTTAGGATTATTCCCAAATCACTTTTACATAGACTCTATCTATAACACTAGGACTCGCCTAAGATTCTGATGACAAGATACATCCAGCTCTGGGGTAAGACTGAAGGAAAACTCTGTCGACCATCCGAGAATGGATCGGTGAGATAAAAGCCCTCCTAGAATGTAGGTCATCACCAAAAAATAGGTTTACCTAGGCAATTACATACATGACACAAATCTGCTGAGATTATTTACATCATATACATGTAGAATGGGTTCACATTATAACATGATAATCAGGTTGATGATGATCGCTGAACAGCACGAACACATCGATCAAGCGCTATCCCTTTTGCAAAAAAGGGGGTGTACTATGGGTCGTTGACACGTAGTGGTCAACAAGTCCCATGGCCTCCAAAATTGTCAAAATTGTAAAATAGATAAACCTATAACAATTTAATTTCGAAAGGGATATTACATTTTCCCTTTGGAGAGAGGGAGATAGAGCTACCTAGTGAGATCTCATGTGTTGACCTGGATAGTGGGATGAGACGATTGGAGTTGCACAAGGTGTAACATCCGCATGTCGGGGTTGTTCTATGTGCGGGAGTTCATGCTTCGATCTTGTTGACCCTGCCGCCCGCACCTACCTACACAGTTAGCGAGAAAAGCCTTCAACCCCACAAGGTGTGGTTGGTGGCAGGGAACTCAGAGAAGGGGCTGTCACACTGATCCCAACTCTCTCCGTTTTAGCTATCTCCTAGGCTAGCTAAGGGGGGTGTTCCCTAAATGGAAAGTTAAGCCTAAAGCTAAGATGAAAAGTTCTAGGAGAATTATTTGAGTTAAATAAAATTGTCAATCTGAGATCTAAAATCAAAACGAAATATAAACAATAGCCATTAACCATACGATGAGCATGTACCACACAAATGACCAGTGCCTTAAAACGTTGTTATTTCGGAAATGAAAATATTTTTGTTTGTACTTCTTTTTATGCTCAAAATGGAAACGAATGCTTTTAAATGAAAAGGGAAAATTTGCTTTGATTTTCAAAATAGAAACGAAGCTAAGAGACCAGGGTACTTCCCTCTTGAGTAAATCCTTTTTTTTGGTGTCTTAAGAGCTTATGGCTTGAACAGCATATGGGACCCTTGGTGTCCTTGGAGGTGACTATTCCCGCCGAAGAAGTCCTCGCCCTCCAACAAAGCTGGCAAACCTGTCGCTTGAAAACACAGAAAACACTTGCAAACAAATTGTTAGAGCAAAAAGAGACTTGGCATATAGAGACCAAGTTGAGCTTGTCATTCAACAGAGAATGGACAAGCTACAACAAGTGTACAAGATATACCAAGCCCAGAAGAGATTTGAGATAGCTGCAAATCTCTCCTCCCTAGACAATAGTGCCTTCAGGCAAAATGAAAAACAACTAGATAGCAAATGAAATCACATGAATATTAAACGACACAAGTATACCTCATGTACCAAGGCATGCACCACAAGAGAAGCTGGTAACCCCAAAGACTTTTATTTATTAATACGAATGCTGATTACAAAATCCGGCAGAGTCTCCGCCAGCCCAATAGCTCGTTCTATATTTACAATAAGAGCCCAAGGCTCATATAAATAGGAAAATGGGAGACAATCCCAAGGCAAATTCCAATGACAAATGGCAATCAGGTGAAGATCCCAATGAAGAAATGAAATGACAAGTGGCTTGATGACAATCCCAATGTGAAGATAACTGCTCTTGATTTCCACGTGGCTGCCTTTGAATTGCTGCTTGACTGAAGATAACTGCTTGAAATATGCTGAGCTAACTGATGTAAACTGTTGTTCATAAACTTTGTTAAATGCTGATAGCTTAATTGCTTGGAACTTGCTGTCCATGTAAAACTTGCTCAGCTGCCAATGTAATATCGCTGAGTTGAGTTAACTGCCCTTTAGACTACGTAAACATGCTGATATTAATACTGCTGTCCACCTATATAGCTGTGACCACCTGCGTGTATACCTGATTGGGCCCACGTTTTAATTTTTGCTGAGTGTATTACTTTGCTGGGCCCACGTGAATGTGCTGGAACTGCCCACGTGCCAAAATCTGCATATATGTATTTTTTCAATTTGCATTGAACTGTTGACTGGGCCACGTAGATGGCTGTAGCTTCCCACGTAGAATCCTTTGACCTGGCCAGCGTGGAATTTGACTGCCGTACGGACTGCTGAATATTACTCTGCTGAATAAAACGTGTACGGACTTTCCCTTTTTTTTTTTTTAAATGAGCTTGAGTAATACGTTAATTCTTTTTGGAGCTGAGGTGGGTATGCCGTTGAAATTCATGTGCCATCGTACGGACTGCGTACGGCTGTCTTTGGCATGTGAGTAATTTCATATGGCTGAGCTATGGTGAGGTGGGGTCCCACTTTGACTTTAGCTTATAATAATTCTTCAACATTAAATTTAAATCAAAGTTACACTTTTGAAAATTCCATTGCCTCATGAACTCAAACTTTGACTTTGACTTTGACTTTGACTTTGACCTTTGTTGACTTTGAGTTGAGCTGAGTTGAAACTTCATGTGGCGGGCCCCACATTTCTTTGCCACGTTACCTTTGACTTTCTGCTTCACTTCCATGTCAAAATTTGACTTATTTTGACTTTGGAAATTTTTTTAAATTTTTCCAATTATTTATTTTTTTGAGTTTTTTCTTCATTTTTGCCACTGTCACTGGAAAAATTGCCTTTTGAGGGACTATGAATCATTTTTTGACCCCCAAAGT
>APFE030468124.1:93184-126647 GCA_000404065.3 Pinus taeda | reverse complement strand
GAGAGTTAAAAAACTCTGTTGACTGATGACATCTGATGGTACAAGTGTCCTCTGGATCATCCTTGGGCATGGAGTCGTCAAATAATCGTCAGGTGCTACTCCAGCAGTCAACAGATCCTTCTCTTTCGGTTGGATGGCGAGAGATACTGAGTTGGTACTCAGTGGAGTGGACTGGACTCATGGAGATGGTCATAGTCTAGAGTAAAGCTTAGCGGGAGCTCTTAGACACCGAGGGCATTGGAGGCCCAGGTTGGCATTTAGATCCAGGTGGAGCTCCCTATCCGATATTAGACATGTGGGATGGCTATGTCATTGACGAGGTAGTTGACTCAGTGAATCACCACATACATTCTCTAAGGGAATCCTAGTCAGCATTAGCGGACAAGCGGTTTGTGAGCAGGCTCAATGGATTGTATCGACATGTTGGTTGCGCATGGGTTTGCAAGATGATTAACATTCTTTGGCAAGACCGAAAATTGTATGGAGGCGATGTCCTCCCATTGGGGCATTGGGAACATGAGTCACCGAGGACTGACACAACAGTGATATCCCCTCTAGTAGGTGTGGAGTTAGGTCGCTCAGGTCTGCCAGGGCAGATGAGGAGGTGTAGATCAATTCGTGGCAGTTGTGCTAGCAGCGTGGTGGTTGCATGGGCACATATGGAATTCCCTATGGTACATGGAGGCATGGCATTGAGTGTTGATATCTAGGGGTGCATGGAATTGTGCCACGGAGTTCAGTGCTATGCAGAGGAGTGTAGGGGTAGGTACTTGTGTCAATGTTGCACGAAATGGGGACGAAATGGAGATGTTTTTGGGAAGTGGGGACGCAGAAGCGTCATTTTCCAAAAATCTAGGAAGCAAAGCGTCTATGGAAGTGTTTGCTATATTATAATATATATATTTTATATTTTTTGCATTATACTCAAAACAAACATCCCAAATACCAAATTAGTTGTAGAAGACATGAAAACATGCATATTTTTGCATAAATCAAGATAGATATGGCATCCATGATTCCATTGTAGTTACTAGTATGAACATCAACCATCTATATTCTAGCAATTACAGACATATATCAAATTTTTAAGCATATTATAGAACATAAAACATAGAGCATATTATGATTTATCTAGCAAGTGAACAACTATCAACATTTGTCATGTCCAAAATTCAAATAATAATGTTTACAAAATAGGTCACTTGGTCACCGCCAAGACAAAAAAGGTTCAAATTCACAAGCCTACAAGTCTAATGATTAATCTATGACAAAAGTAGTAAATTGTAAATATATCTACTAATCTCTCCTCCTTCAACCACGAAGAGAACGTGGCGGCGGGCCTCCACGTGGTGGCGATGAAGAAGATGGTCCCTATGGAAGTTGTGGCATTGGCACTGAAACTGATGAAGACAAACCCCCTTCTGTTGGTGTTGAACCATGGACCCTCAGAACCAAGGGACCAGATGGGGGTGGCATCTCAACACGATCATCATCATCTTGGAATCGCTCAAAAAATTCATACAAAAAAAACACTAGTTAACAAAAAAAATTTAAAACATGAATTAGAGAAATGCTTTATAAGGAAAATTCATACCACAATGGACATACTTGGATAAGAACATCCTCTAATTGCTCTAATCGCAACACTCCATCCTCCAAATTGGGCTCCTCTGGATTCTTGTCTCAAACCTTAAGGTCTTTATTAGTCTTTGTATCATCACAGCAATGGGACAACAATCGCAAGTTGTAATGAACATAAACCAAGCTCTCTGCCCAGTCTAAACTCAACCTATTCCTTTTAACAATGTGGATGAAAGAATAAGATCTCCAACACCTCTCTGCAGAAGAAGTGTTTACCACCTGTGATAGCACCTGCAATGCCAAAGTCTGTAGAAGTGGAGTAGCCCCTCCATGCATGTTCCACCACTCAAGAGAAGAAAAAGTCTCTCGATCTCTAATTGCATGCATGCTCCCAAATGGACCAGTGTTAAGGGTATAGTTGCTCAACTGTCTCCGTACCATGGCAACCTCCTCCTCATTAGGGATTAATTTACTCAATGCAATCATATATTTTTTATGAACCTCTTGATCTTGGTGTGGTTTTCTCCTGCTTCCCCTCCAGGTGCTGGTGTTGAAAGCCATGATGGATGATAGTATTTAGGTGTCAAAACATATGCTAATGCATGCAATGGAACATTTAGAATTTCCCATCGGTTTTCCACCTCTGCACGAATATAATTGTACAAGGTGATAGCTCTAGGCTCAACAATGTTTTTAATCTGCCCCAACATGCTATCCATTTGCTCATACACCTCCCCAATTATTGGTCGATCTGAATCTCCAAACTTGATCATGTAATAAATTGGTTTGGTGAATTGCAAAACATATTTAACCCGTGACCAAAAGTACAAGTCAGGAATAGTGTCCTTGGCTGCATTAGCACCATCTCTATCAGTGTTAATTTCATCCCATGTTTCAGCACACACCATACTAGTTAAAGCTTGTCTCACCTTCACTAGCCGCCTAAAGGTGAGGTAATAACTTGCAATTCTTGCTTTTGCAAGTTTAAGCAATTGCAACTTGCAGTAAGTGCCATAGAAGTAGTTTACCCTTGTATGCCCTGTGATGAATTTAATGAGATGCTTCCCTCTCCTCTAAAGCTCAATAATCCACCCACATTCTTTATGCTTCACAATATCATGCATCAAAAGGTTCAATGTGTGAACGAGGCACCTAGCCCAGAAGATGTGTGGATGAGTACGCTCAATAATTTTTCCTGCTGCCTTACAATTTGTTGCATTATCTGTGATCATTTGAACCACATTATTCGTATCAACATCTTTGATTGATTGCAATAGGAGATCTGCAATGTTTTGTGAAGATGCTGATAGAGGAGGAGTCATGACATGTAATAAATACTGCACCACTAGCAGAAACACCAAGAACGTTTATCAAATGTTGGTTTCTAATATTTTCCCACCCATCTGATACAATGGATACCCCACAATCTACCCACTCATTTGTAAAACGTGTCAAAGCTCTTTGAACCTTTTCTTTTCCTCTTTCTAATAACACTATTCTAGCTTTCTCATAGTTGGGAGACTTGTACCCTTTTGGGGCTTCATTGATGGCCTTTACCATTTCATGCCAGTAGGGAGAGCGAAGCACATTGAATGGTACACCGCAAGCACAAAGAAATCGGACTATCTTTCCATTCACATCATCCCTCCCGACAACATTAAGGAAATCCCTTATTGTTCTTTTACCTCCAGAGCTTCCAGAAGTACCATGAGGAGATGAGCTACCAAATCTAGAGGTTGTACTTGATTCAGAATGAGTTTTTTGTTTTTTGCTTTTTTGTTATGTAGCCTCCTCTATTTGGATGTATTTTCTTCTTTGTTCAGATGAAATGTCTGGGGAAATTTGTATCTCCATAACACCCTTTTTATCATCACTGTCCATCACCCCACAAAGATGCCTCCTCACACAGGTATATGAACCACTAAATGGTTTTCGTCCATGACAACCATGAGGGCACAAAAATTTGTAGCTTCCATCACCCTTTCCCCCTTCAAGTTTGGTTAGATAGTTCCACAAGGGTGTTAATGCAACTTTCCCCTCTAGTGTTTCAGTTTCCCCTTCAGGTTCAACTTCATCCCCTTCCTCTTCAAACCTTTCCTCCTCATCATACATTGGGTCACTCATATTGGGACCACTGTACTCTTGTGCTTTTTCCCTTCTATTTTTAATCCCCCTTGCCATCATTAAAACCAAAAGTGGAATGATACATAGAAGTCGAAAGAACATCTTGGAATATGGATATTGGTGGTGGACAACCTACAAGTAAATGAGCAAGTAGAAACAATGGGAAAGAGTAAGGGAGGGAGGAGAAAAATACAGAAAAAATGTCAAAAATAATAAGGGAGTTTGGAGTTTGCAGTTACGTCCTTAGCTCTTGTAGATGAAGTCCTCCAAGCTCCTACTCCAAGCTCCTCCTCCTCCTCCTGGCTTCTCCTCCTTCACTCCTCCAAGCTCTCTTCTCTTTTCCTCTCTTCTCCTCTCTTCTCTTCTCCAAATCTCATAAACTCAAAGTGAGTAAATGAGGGATGAATGGGGGCTTTAATCCCTTCATTCCTCACCCTAACCCAAGATGGACCCACCCCCAACAAGCCAACTCACACAAAAATTAAAAAAACACTGATTTTTTGGCTGCGCGACGGAAAAAAAGGAAGCGCATACAAAATCGTACGCGATTCGTACAATTCGCCCTCCGAAGCGTCGTATGAAATGTGCTTTGGACACATGCTTCCAGAATTTCTAGGAAGCGTGTTTATTAGTCTGAAACGCGTTTCGTTTTTTCCGAAGCGTGTTTCGGATGGCGTTGACCCCACGCATCGGTACGGATTGCGTTTCGAGGTTTAGATCCGGGGGGGGCGGGACGTTTCCTGCAACACTGACTTGTGCGCAACCGAGCAAGATGATACACAATAGGTTGTCCGAGTGTTGCCGCCAAAGAAATATCTTGATGAGGGCATTAGGCACACCATTGGTTTTGGCACACTCCGATTTGGAGAGTGAGTTGATCACAGGGTCAACCATGAGCTTCCATTTATCACTCTCCAACATTGCACATTAACATAGGGGACTTGGATATCATCTCTTGATGCTCCTGTCACGAGCAACAGGACCCATGAGGTTCATCTGAGACAGTTGGATGGGACACAATGCATTGGGAGAGGGGCTTTTCAGTTGTGGCATATGGTCAGGACACAAGTTGGTGAATGCAGGCTTGGGGGTAGTTTGATCTCCTTCAGACGTAGCACTTGCACGACCCTTGAGCCCACACTCACGGTGATACATGACCCCCTTTTGGTGAGACATTCCGAGGTGTCTCTGGAGCATCTACAAGGGTTGGTGGACCTTGCTTACAAGCAAATGTTTAGACTCCGGGCAACATTGGGGAGCACTTTTAGGAGGCAGGGCGACATATCCCACTGTGTGTTATGGCCGACGCTGGGTTGTGTCGCACACACTAGATTGGTTCGTGATGTAAGGAGTTCATACATTGATTGCACGTAGGGACTTGAGTCTAATGTTTTAAAACTCCGACTCCGACTCCGACTCGACCGAGGGCCTTCTCCGACTCGGTATCGATTCGGTCGGCTCGATTTCAATGACTCGGTCGTTGTAAAAAATACATTAAATATATATATATATATATAATAAATAGATATATTATAAAAAACATTGTTTAAAGAGTTTCATTCATGTTTCCAAACACATCATTAGAATATAGATAGAAGACAACATATGATCAAAGTAGGTTCATGAATATATCCATTATATCAAAATGGCACCCAGTACATTGTCCAATACATACATAATGATGATATCGAGATCGAAACAAAAACACCTAACCAAGGAGGCTAAAAATGGCCTCTACAACAAAAGTAAACTGTGACCAGTACTACTGGCTACTGCTAGAGGAGCCAAGATCATCTGGCTCAACCTCTGGATCAGAGTCAAATAGGGAAGCCCATGGCTCCTCATCATCATCTCCAACTGCAACTGTAGAAATGGTAGCATTCGCAGACTGTGCAATAGTTGCAAGTTGAGATAAGCGAGATATGCGCTTCTGTCGTGGCTGAGTAGAGGAAGCGCTTGCAACTAGCGGACTTAGGGCTGGCCCTGAGGCTGGTACAAGTGGATTGCATTCAACTGAACATTATGTTTGAGTGATGCCTCCACTTGTAAATCCAAATCAAGATCCTCATCAGAATCAAACTCTGCTGGATGACTCTCCACTACCCAATTTGATGTTGGATCAATGTCTTCCAATACAATGGGATCTGAATCAGGTCTTTTGTTCAGCAATTGGTTGTGGCTGAGCCAGAGGTTGTATTGGACATAGACTAGATCATTTAATCGTTTTTGATCCAAATGGTTTCTCTTCTTTGTGTGAATCCTCTCAAAGACAAACCAATTGCGCTCACACCCAGTAGCACTGCAAGTTTGACTCAAAATGCGAATTGCAAACTTCTGCAATTCAAGACAATGGCTACCAAAAGCCTCCCTCCATTGTGCTACAAAAAACATAGGAGTGTAATGAGTTAGCTCAACAAAATTACAAATTATATCCAACTTTCAAATGATAAACAATTTAACAAAATAAGTATTAAGAATTTGAAAATTGGTATTTTTGTTTACCTGGCTCATCTGCTTCTCTTGCAATCTTTGTTAGGTTCTTCCCAAAGGTACCTGTGGCTTTGCTGAAGGTTGTGACTTGTCAGTGTATCTCTAGCTGATCACACTCCAATGCGATTAATGCAGTCAATCAATCCATCTCTAACCCCCCCCTTCAAAGCTCCTGCCGCCAGAGCTTTATAATGATACGTGGGTTCAAAAAATACCCAGCGACATGTATAGGGTGATGGAGTTGATTGTTCCATCTTTCATCAATGATTGCCCAAATGGGCCCATACTTAGCGACTTTATCCTTGTATCGCCTCTTTATTTTCTCCTTTGCTTGATCCATAGCCTCATAAATGAAGCCCATAACTAATCTTTCTCCATCCATCAACCGCAACACCTTAACCAGTGGCTCAACAACCTTCACAATCTTTGCTACCTTTCTCCAAAATATTTCTTCATTAACTTTCTTTTTCAATTCTTTGCTATCCCGTTTGTGAGACCACTAGCTTTGATTCCATTCTTCACTAGAAAATATCCTTTGCAAGTTTCTATGTTGTGAAAGCATATATTGCAATGTCAAAAAATGAGTAGCAAATCTAGTGATGGCAGGCCTAATAATATCCCTGTCCCCTATGTGTCTCCTCATAAGGCTCAAAATCCATGAATGATTGTAGATAAATTTTGTTATGCTTTTGGCATGATCTATAGTGTTTTTGACTCAATCTAATTTGCCAATATCCTCAAGCATGAGGTCTATGCAATGTGCAGCACATGGGGTCCAAAAGATGGTTGTGTTTTTCCTCTAACAGTTTACCAGCAAGAACATAGTTAGAGACATTATATGTGATGACTTGAACAACATTAGCCACCCCCACCTCCTCAACAACCTCATCCAATCGCTGAAACAACAATTTTCCATCTTTTACCTTATCAGATGCATCAACTGATTTTAGAGACATGGTTCCCTGTGGGCAGAATATAAAATAGTTTATGATGGTACGATTCCTTTAATCAGTCCATCCATCTGACATGATGGTAAATCCTGTTCTTGCCCATGAGTCCTTCAAATCTTTCAAATTCTCATTAATGGAGGCAATTTCTTTTTGCAAACGATACCCCCTTATCTCATGCATAGTAGGGCCTTTGAAGCCTCTTCTAGCAGCATGTATGGCATCAAACATAGGCGCATAATATGGTGAACGGGAAACATTGAAGGGGATATCAGCATCATACCACCATCTACATATGTAATCACAAACAATTTCCCTCAATTCTTTCTTCCAATGGTCATTTAAAGTGGGCTGCAAAGTTCTACTAGCTTGAGGACCATGGGCATTTGATTTAGAGGGTGTGACAGTGAAATAACTTTTGATCTTCATGTCACCCTTCTTTTACATTTTACCCTTACCCTTTTCTTGAATAGACTCCAAAGAGGGAGGAACATATTGGAAGGGGCTAGATGCATCAGTATAAGGGATAGAAGAAGAACCCTCAAAATCAAAATGGGGGTATTGGATGGGTAGGAGGGGACATCATGGAGGTGCTTGGTCCAGATGCGTTGGGACTCCATAGATGTTTCGCCATCAGGTCCCAGGAAAGTTGGATACAACTTGAGCAGAAGGGGCAGACTATCATGATCTGAGTTGCGCAACGACAACATAGTGGGACCCTTTTTAGACTAGCGTGGGATCCAGGCATCATAGGACTTGGCAGTACAACTACCATGGGGATGAGCTGATTTTCTATAGGGGAAGATCATTCAGATCTTCCATTGGGCTTGGGTGACTCGCTGATGGCATTTGTGCCTTCATTAGCATGGCAGGTGAGTCGACATGATGATATCAGGAGAAGCTCAAGTGAGCAGGATACTATCTCTGCAGGGATTGGGTGGTATCTTCGAGAGTATACTCCTTGAGTGCATGGGATGGCCTACGTGACAGGACAACTTCACGAGGAGTTGGGCATAGTGCCACATTATCATGATTTGCTACTCATTGATGGTATATAGGGGACTTCTGGTACTTATACCGGGCAGGATAGTGAGTGGGGCGGCGGGAGCATTAGGTGGGAAAGGATGGCTTGGGATCCTGGTATTGAGGGATTCTTTCATGTCAGGATAATGGAGAGGTCAGGGACAAATCTGTGGTGCATTTGGGACCCTGGTACATATGTGCAGTGACAGTGGGGAGCAACAACTAGAGAGGGCATTGTTTGGCAGTTGCTTGAGGACAAGCAACATTTTGGCAGGAAGGACTATGATATTCCCACTCAGCAATATTGCCAAGAAAAATATCAATCTTGCCCACTTTTATCTTATTTCATGTTTGCACTTAGGAGATGTGGGTTTAGAGGTCCCACATGAGGTTTGGGATTAAGTGGGGGCCCAAACATTGGGAAGGAAGGGAAATATTGCCGCTCTAGTGGAGCGTGGGGGCCACCCACTAGGGCGAAGTTGGTGGGGGAAGTCGAGCTGGGCCCACATGGGCATCCTTGAGGCTCTTTGATAAATAGAGCAAGAGGCACTCATTTTGATCATTCATTCATCATTTGCAAAACTGTCTTTTGACAATAGCACGCTCAAGCTGAAGCCAAGTCTGCAAGTGTTGTTTAGCACATGAGTGTCTCCGAGCAGAGATCTCGACCCTTGGTTCGATGGACATCAAGTGCCAGCCTAAGGAGGGAGTCTTACCTATACTAGTTCGTACCAGCAGTAGGGAGTGCGAGTTTGTGGAGTGGATTGGCAGCAACTGCGCAATTCTTGGAGGAGGCACACTTGGAGGTTGAGGAGTGAAGGGAGTTACGGGGTGAAACTTGTGGTGGAGTCTGGGGACGTGTTGTGGGGGCTTCTCTAGCGTTTTCGCAAAGCAACAAATGCAACATTTTCTACTAATTACATCTTTTGCTTGTGGAGGAGTGCCAAGCATTTAGGGGTCAATTTTGGAGCGTTAAAACTAGGACAAACCCTTTCTGGGTGTATTGAGGAGAGGCCAAGATTAATTTGGCAGAATTTTCTGGGTAGATTTGAGGGGTCAAACAGGGGCCCCAACTTAGCTAGCCAGCAGCTAGAGGAACTAAGGGAAAATTGGGCCGAAATGCCAAGGTCAATCTTTGGCCAATTCCTTTGTGGGTTATTGATGGAGAGTGTGGGGTTAATTTCTCGGAATTTTCTGAGCACCCGAGGAGGCCCTAGCAATAGTTTTTTGCAGCCAACAACATATTTTCTGGGTAGTTTTAGTGCAGAGCTAGGAGAGAGAACCAACAGATTTGAGAGAGATTTCTTATTGTTCATTTGGGCTTAGCTAGCTTGCCTTGAGGAAGCCCAGGTGCACCCTTTCCAACACCTCATTGTACCCTCGTCTTATTATAATAAAATGGCTCGGCAGCGGATATTTTGGTGAAATTTCATGGTCTGACTCTTGTGTTTGATTTTCGTGGTTTTATGTCTATGTTTGCTTTGTTATTTATTGTAAAAATACTTTAGGAATATTACATAATTGCTTCAAATGATTTCTTCTTTAGCTTATCTTGTGTCACATTATCATGAAGCAACTATACATAGAAAATCTCGACAATAAAACAATAATGCTAGTAAGATCATGAAAAGACAACCAAACAAAAAGAGACACATAATTTATCATGGGAAATCCCTAACTAGGGAAAAACTGTTAAATTTTGTTCTTTGCCTAGGACAATCACTTCAATGTTCATGTTAGCTCATTTATAATTCCAATTTAGTTCCATTAGCAATCACATTGATAGTAACTGAAGAAAGAACATAGACAATAAATGCAAAAGACAAGCCAAGACAAGAAAACACAAGATTGGCTAAGCCAGGGGAAAACCCTTGATCAATCTTCTTATTAAATATATCAAATGTCCAACAGAGCCAGATATGAGAACAATAATTTAAAGTCAAGGCAGACTAGCCAATTGGTCTAACAATAAAACCTTTAAACAAATTGATGGTGTGCACAAGGCTGCAATCCTGATATACAAAAGAGGGTTAGGGTTGCTGGCAAATAACTGATGACCCTTCTAACTGAATTAGAACACCTCTTCTTAACTGCGGGTTTGCTTGACAAGAAGGGTGCTATCCTTTGCCAGTCCTTAGAGTCAGATCTGTTGCTCATCTTGTAACATCAGACTTTCAAAAGGTTGCGACCTTTCTTTGAATCATCAAGCAACGAAATACTAGATCAAGATATCCTGAATACCTTCTTGGGCCATACAATAGTTCACTAAGATGCTCCACAAAGAATTCTGATCATTGATTCAAAGGTTACATTCTCAGTCTAGGCAGCGATGTACTCCTTGTGCCTGTAGTTTAGAGAGGAGACCCAACACTGTTAAATTATGGTATGTTCTATGCTTGGAGAAGTTTACTTCTTTTCTTCTTATTAGCCACTGTTTAGCAATCACATAAACATAAAGTAAAGTGCAGATAGAACATTAAAATATCGACAGAAAACAAGCCAAGACAAGAGACATCAGATGTGGTGGCTAGCCAGGGACAAACCCCAATGCGGGGAAACCCTTTGATCAAATCTTCTTTTATCTTTAATAATTCTGCAGAGAAATAGAGATAGTACAATATCACTAATCAATGATTTACAACAGCAGTAATGAAACCCTTGAACAACAATAGCAAAAGGGATCAATCAGCTCCCAAAATGTCCTCAAGACAACCTAGGAGAACTCAGTCTCCAACAGAAGTAGTGGCAGCCCAAAACAGTCAAAGTAAGATGGTCAAAACAATAGTGAATGCTACAACATACTGCAGTCGACCCTAACCAGTCAACACTATCATAAATGTGCCCTCAACCAGTCAACACTATCATAAATGTGCCCTCAAATAGTGAACGCGGACTTGTTCAGCTCTTCGGCTAGCCTAGGAGAGGATGCACACACAAGGCCACAGTTAATGGAGGCAATATGCTGGTCAACGCAGGCCTAAACCACATGCTGCACCTTCTTGCGTCCTTGCTGCCCTAACTGCGTCCTCCTCCAATGCTGCCTTAGCTGCATCCTCTTTCCCACGTGAGATTTGTGTCCTCCCTCCTTTGTATACCCAAGAGACAAGGAAGAGACTAGAGGATGAAATGAGTTGAGATAATGAGTCAATCTCTCCTCTATTTATATGCAACGCTGGGCAAGAGTGCCGCACACTTAACTGTTGGCTGACCTTGACAATTTGTCAAGTAATTACAAATAAATTCATATCTCCATAAATATTTGTTGGAATATGATGATCTTTAGATCAATCTTACACCTCTCGACAAGAGGAATCTAGGAAAAATATCAGTTGCCATAAATGAGGTGACCCACATGGAGTTTGGCCCTAGTTGCCAATTTTAACACTCCCTCTCAACTAGGGACAACTTCATCTGCAATCTGTCTGACCATTGCTACTATCCCAGCCATCAAATGCACTGCCCTGCACAACTTGGCCTTGCTCTGCTCTGCTCGAACTATGAAGAAGAAGAAATGATCGAGGATGTATCATACCATCCTCCACTGACCCAAAGTTAGTCTCAGAGTGTGTCATACCATAGTTTTAAAATTCGGCCAATTCGAAATGGAAACGGCCGAGTTGATCTGTTTCATTGGCCAGAAGTATGACTCGGTTGAAGAAACGGTTCGGTAGGCCGAGTCATTCAATGACTCGGCCAAGTCATGGCTGACTCGGCCAACTCGGCCGTTTCTGTATTGACTCGGCCGAGTCATAACCAACAGCCCGTAACCCCATCAAAACAGCGATTTGACATTTTTTTAATGAAATTTTGAATTGTTTGCTGATTGGTTTGGACTCCAAGGTGTTTTCTAAATTGGTTAAGTGCTATTTGGGGTCCAGTCCCCTCTCTTAGTGTTGATATGCTATTCAAATTTCATGGTAATGTTAAATTCTTAAAGTAAAAGTGACATTCTCCTTAATATTCATGTTCATCCTTTTACTTAAATTTTTAACATTACCATGAAATGACTCAGGATGTTTGAGAGTGGTTCCGGCCTCATTGGATTTCATATGGAGAAAGTAGAATTTTAGATTTCATTCAAAATCCAGCAGACTTATTAGTTTTTCAGGATTGGAGGATTGCAATGTTTCCGTTGAATTTTGTCATGTATTAGGGTATGGAACTCTTATTTAATCAAGAGCACCAATCCCTCTATGTACCTTGATATTAGTGACATTGGTTGTCGAACTCCTCCGGGATTCGCTCCCAAACCAGGAGCTTCTGAAAATGTCTCTCTCGCTCCCCACTTTTGTTCCCGCTCCCAAGTGACACTGAGCCAGATGATGTAGGCAACTCTAGCAGTAGCCAGTAGTACTGGTCACAGACTTTTGTTGTAGAGGCCATTTATAGCCTCCTTGGTTATGTTTTTGTTTTGATCTCTATATCGTCATTGTGTATGTATTGGACAGTGCACTGGGTGCCATTTTGATATAATGGATATATTCATGAGCCTACTTTGATCATATGTTGTCTTCTATCTATATTCTAATGCTGTGTGTTTGGAAACATGAATGAAAATCTTTAAAATTATGTGTTTTTATAAAAAATAAATATTTAATGTATTTTTTAGAACGACCAAGTTGTTGAAATCGAGCCGGCCGAGTCAATACCGAGTCAGAGTCGGAGTCGACCCTTGGCCGAGTCGGAGTCGGAGTCGGAGTTTTAAAATATTCTGTCATACCACTCTCACTGATGCCAGATCAGTATCATTGATCCCATATCAGTGTCATTGATCCTAGATCAATGGAGGTCATCCTAGCATAGGGAGTACTGTAGATACAGCGATGCGTCCATCGATAGTACTACTATGGTCCCTAACCCCATTTCCCTGCTCATTGATAAGATGAGAGGTACTTCACATGAGTCCCAGACTGTATGGGTAGGATGCCTCGACAGGAGAACTAATCATCCTGTCCACAAGAGAACGAATCATCCTGTCCAACAGTCACCGCAGGAGAACTAATCATCCTGGCCCATAGGAGAACTAATCATCTTTTTCCACAATCGCCACAGGGAACCAATCATCCTGGCCCACAAGAGAACTAATCATCATGTTCTACAGTCGCCACGGAGAACTAATCATCCTGGCCCATAGGAGAACTAATCATCCTATCCTACAGTTGCCACGGGGTGTCATAGGGGAAGGTTGAACCTTTCACTCTGTACGTAGTACATCACCAGGGGATGGTGAGTCGCCATGTGGTTGCATGTCACTTCAAGAAGTACCCTGCGGCCCCTGGAGCTCCCAGAGCTCAATACATCATACTCGACCATCACAAGAGGGTCTCTGAATGACACCAAGTCGTTCTCGGAAAGTCAATAATTCGACCTTTCTTGGGGGCTTCGTTAAAATGTCAGCGACTTGTTCATCTGTACCGATATGCTGGAGCCTTATTGCTCCCCGCTGCACCATATCTCGAATATAGTGGTTTTTGATATCGATATGCTTGGAGCGATCATGAAATACGAGATTCTTTGATAAATGAATCCCGCTCTGGTTGTCAGAAAGGATCACCGTGGTATCCATTGTAAATCCAAACAGCTCACTGAAGAGTTTTCGCAACCAGACTGCCTCACAAGAGGCCATATTAGCAGCAATGTACTCTGCCTCGGCGGTGCTCAAAGCCACCGACTTCTGCTTCCTGCTCATCCAGGGTATCGAGGCAGATCCGAAAGAGAAACAACACCTGGAAGTGCTCTCTCGGTCCACCACACTCCCTGCCCACTCAACATCGGTATATCCAAGTAGTCTCACGTCTCCGACAGTGTATCTCAACCCATGAGTGATTGTGCCACAAAGATATCTCAACAGATTCTTGGCACCAATCCAATGTGTGTGGTGAGGCTCAACCATATGTTGACTCAATGTGTTGACTGCAAAGCATATATCCAGACGGGAGTTCACCAAGAACATCAATGCTCCGACCAGTTGACGATACTCGGTAGCATTTCGTAAAACTGGTCCGGCAGCACTACTGCTTAACTTCTTGATGTCAAGCTCCATCGGGGTAGTTACGGGCTTACAGTCCACCGTACCGAATCTCTCCAATATCTTCACCACATATTTTCCTTGAGATAGGAAAATCTCCCCTGGCTTTTGCCAGACTTCTAGTCCTAGGAAATAGTGCATTAGTCCTAGGTCCTTTATCTCAAACTCAGAAGCCAGCGCCCTCTTACATTTGTGAATGAGAGGGTCTCCGCTTGTTAGAAAGAGATTGTCAACATACAACACTAGTATGAGAGGATTGTCATCTTCAACCTTAAAGTAAAGGTTAGGGTCGGCTTCACTCCTAGTGAATCCCAGCTTCATCAAGTAGCTATTGATCCTCTCATACCACGCTCGGGCTTGTTGCTTCAGCCCGTAGAGGGCCTTCTTCAACCTCTACACATGAGATTCTCGATCATGAATCTCAAATCCTTCGGGTTGTTCCACATAGACTTCCTCTTTGATCGAACCATGCAAGAATGCAGTCTTGACATCCATCTGATGTAGATTTTATTCTTGCGAAGTTGCAAGGGCTATGATCAAGTGGATGGTGGTATATTGGGCAATAGGTGCAAATATCTCGTCATAGTCTATATGTTCCTTCTAAGAGAAGCCACGAGTGACAAAACGAGCCTTATACTTTTTCGGACTTCCATCAACTGCATGCTTTATCTTGTAAAGCCATTTCGAAGTGACAACTGCTTTGTCCTGGGGTCTGGGGACCACATCCCAGACATCGTTTTTCGTGATGGACTCGTATTCCTTAGTCATAGCATCCTTCCATACTTGATGCTTGACAACTTCCACGAATGACGAAGGCTCATTTTGGATGATCGTGCTCATGATGGGCAAGTATCCCTGACACTTGGTCGGCTTCTTACTTTCTCGGAAGGTTCCCCTAGGTGCAATGTGCCCTTCAGCATCATCAAGTGTCTCCCTAAGCCATGAAGGCCTCTTTCTAGAAGAGGAGGGCTCTTGCGGAGGGGGATCAATAGGATCCATAGGTTCTTCCACGTCGGGCATCGTCTCTTCTTCCTTTTCCTTGGTTCCCTGGTGTCAACTTCTTTAGATCCCCTTAGAGTTGGAAGATTGTCAACTTTGCTAAGAGCCATATCTTCGTCAAAGGTGACATCGTGGCTAATGTCGACTTTTCTTTGACCAGCCACATAGATTCTATAGCCCTTAGTATTTTTCCTATAGCCCACGAAGATTCCTTTCTTTCCAGATACACCCAATTTATTCCTTTTCTCCTTCAGCACATGAAAGAATACAGGAATTCCAAAAATTCTAAAATGAGATACGTCAAGTTTCTTACCAGTGAACATTTCTTCGGGAGTCTTAGAACCCAATGCTTGATGAGGGCATTGGTTTTGTACATATATGACAGTATTTGCAGCTTTGGCCCATAGAAATTTTGGAAGTCTTTGATCATGGAGCATATCACGGACAACTTCCACAATTGTACGATTCTTCCTTTCCGCCACACCATTTTGCTTAGGAGTATATGGTGTAGTAGTCTCCCTCTTAATGCCAACTTCTTTGCAAAAGTCATGGAACTCATTGGATTCATACTCAGTCCTAGTATCAGTCCTTAAGACCTTGATTTCTTTTCGGTTTGATTTTCAATCAAGGCTTCGAAGTGACGAAACAAAGTGAACACTTCATCCTTCTTTTTCAAGAAGTATATCCAAGTCTTGCGAGAATAGTCATCTGTAAAAGTGAGGTAATATAAATATCCTCCCAAGGAGTTCACATGCATCATACCGAATATGTTTGAGTGAACCAACTGTAATATATCAGAGGTCTTGTTTTGGCTTGAGGGGAATGGTCCCCTTTTGAGCTTTCCTTTGGCACATCCTAGACATCCACCTTCTTGCTCTAATCTGAATTCAGGCATCACGGTCACCATTTTTCTCACATTGGGTAGAGCTTTATAATGAAGGTGAGCAAACCTCCGATGCCATAGTTTGGACTGAAGAGATGTGTCACAAGACATGGCACCTGATGGGCTTCCTCCTACTTGATATAATGAATCAATTCGAAATCCAAGAGTAAATGCATCTTTAAAGTTCTTTTTCCTTACATGTACCTTGCCATCGATGAAGGCCACCTTGTAGCCTTTGTCTTCCATTGCCGAAATGGACACTAGGTTCTTTTTGAGATCAGGTACATATAATACATCTTGTGAATGAATTGTATTTCCCTGATTCAATTGAAGAGTGACATTCCATACGCCTTTCACGGGATATTTTGAGTTGTCCCCAAGAACAATTTCTAGGTTGGTCTCCTTCTCTATCAGATTAGAGAGAGCTTCTTTGTAACCAGTGAAGTGCCTTGAGGCACCACTATCAATAAGCCAATTTCCCTGCGAGTCCGGGGGAGCAGTAGTAGAGAGGGCCCCTTGTAGATAATATTCATCTTGCTTATTGTTAACAACATTAGATTCATACATGGAGTTTCTTGCCTTCTTGAAGGGTTGTCCTCTTCCTTGATTTCCGATATTTCTTTTACCTCTGCCATTGGACCTGCCATTCCTTTGATTTCCTTGAGAGTGATTTTGATCATCGTCATGGTGTGAGTCCCTTATATTAGGGCACTCCATCACATAGTGGCCCATTTTGTTGCAATTGTAACATTGACCTTTTCTTCCACATTTTGGTCCTGCCTTTCCTTTGGATTTAGCCCCAGAATTGTTTCTTCTTTTACCATGAGAAGAAAAGGCAGAGGGATGGCCTTTAAGTGTGGGCATTTCTTGCTCTTCCATCCTTGTTTCTTCTTGAATACATCTTGCCATCAATTCTTCAAATCCAGGAATTAGATTATTGTTGAGAAGAGTAGTCTTGAATATATACCATTCAGGTGGCAGTGCTCCAATAGTTGTGAGTATCATTTCCCTGTCAGGAACTACTTCCCCAATAGATAGGAGATCATTCTTGATCTCGGTGATCCTTAAGAAATATGCTTGCATACTCTCATCTTTGCCCTTCTTAATTTCCTTAAGCTTATTTCTAAGGAACAAAACTTGATTTGCATTTTTAACTTTAAATAAACTCACCATTCTATCATAGATTTTCTTGGAGGTGGTTAGCTCGGAAACATAGGTCACCAGGTGCTTGTCGATAGAGTCCCGGACGATCTTCCTTGCTTTGACTTCTCCCTTGGTCCATTTGTTCTTAGCAACAGCAGATGCATTTGATGGAGGCTCAACAATCCTGCCTCTGACATGGTCTAACACTTCCTGCTCTTCTAATGTTAGATCGAGAGACATCTTCCATCCGTAATAGTCAGACTTCTCACGGAGTTTGTCTTCAGCAGGGAAGTGTGCTGAGGACCCCATGACTTCTTTAAGATAGCTTCAACAACCTTTGGAGATTGCTTTCGCTCTTGCTCTTGTTTGGGCTTTGTCTTCGCCTCAGCTTCGATACCATATTAAATTATGGTATGTTCTATGCTTAGAGCAGTTTACTTCTTTTCTTCTTATTAGCCACTGTTTAGCAATCACATAAAGATAAAGTAAAGTGCAGATAGGACATTAAAAGATCGACATAAAATAAGCCAAGTCAAGAGACACCAGATGTGGCGGCTAGCCAGGGACAAACCCCAATGCGGGGAAACCCTTTGATCAAATCTTCTTTTATCTTCAATAATTCAACAGAGAGATAGAGATAGTACAATATCATTAATCAGTGATTTACAACAACAGTAATGAAACCCTTGAACAACAATAGCAAAAGGGATAAATTAGCTCCCAAAATGTCCTCAAGACAACATAGGAGAACTTGGTCTCCAACAGAAGTAGTGGCAGCCCAAAACAGTCAGAGTAATATGGTCAAAACAACAGTGAATGCTACAACATACTGTAGCTAGCCCTAACCAGTCAATGCTATCATAAATGTGCCCTCAAACAGTCAACACAGACTTGTTTAGCTCTTCGGCTAGCCTAGGAGAGGCTGCACACACAAGGCCATAGTCAATGGAGGCAATATGCTGGTCAACGCAGGCCTAAACCACTTGCTGCACCTTCCTGTGTCCTTGCTGCCCTAACTGCATCCTCCTCCAATGCTGCCCTAGCTGTGTCCTCTTTCCCACGTGAGATCTGCGTCCTCCTTCCTTTGTATACCCAAGAGACAAGGAAGAGATGAGAGGATGAGGTTTATTGAGATAATGACTGCACCTCTTCTCTATTTATATGCAACACTGGGCAAGAGTGCCACACACTTAACTGTTGGCTGACCTTGGCAATTTGTCAAGTAATTACAAATAAATTCATATCTCCATAAATACTTGTTGGAATCAGATGATATAGATCAATCCTACACCTCTCAACAAGAGGAATCTAGGAAAAATATCAGTTGCCATAAATGAGGTGACCCACATGGAGTTTGGCCTTAGTTTCCAATTTAACACCAGGCCTCTCCGCCCTACAACAAGATACTACAACCTCACTATAGCTACAACAAGCTCTACAGCTAGGAAAAAAGGTAAATAATAGTAGAAACTAACAACGAATGGCCCACACTTATCTCAAATGTCTCGGCCCTGTTCCTTCAAGAGATCCGCACCAAAACGTCAAGACAATCCTTCCCCAAGCTCTTCTTTCAGCCTCAGTCTAGCGACATTCCAAAGGTGTATATGATTCACTCTTATGTTCTAAAATGAGGCCAGAGGGTGACTATATATATACAAATAGATATGAGGATTTTCCCCTATGGAGGTTAGCCGACCTTGACACTTTGGAGGCAAAATCAAATTTCAATGTTTCAAGTTTTTCCCGCCTTGATAAGATTATGCCTTACAGAATTTCTTTTTAGTGAATAAGTCCTTTTTCTTATCCAAATTTGGTGATCCTTAGGTCAATTTGATCCTATCGAGAAGAGGAATTTAATGCAAGGATTATCTTTATCAAATAAGTTGTCCAAAGTGGAATTTGGCCCTAGTTGCCAATTTTAACACTCCCTCTCAAGTCTCAACTAGGGAGAATTCCACCTGTCAAACCATCAGTCATTGTCATCGATCATTATGCCATCATGTTGCCATGAACCATCTCTGTAACTCATCTCAACTCTAGAGTGAGTCACAAGACCTTGAATCCCGTCTCTGCTTTGCTATGCTGAACATTGATGTAATGATGAAGAAGAATCGATCGAGAGTGAGTCACAAGACTTTACCACTCCCCACTGACAAAAGTCAGTGCAGAGGTAAAACCTCAACCAGACTTGATCCCAGATCAAGTTGAAGAACACCATGCATCCTAGTCATAGGGAGTATGGCAGTACCCGATGCATCCATCAGTAGTGCTATGGTCCTTAAGCACTTTTCCCAACTCATTGGCTAGATGAGAGGTACTTCCCATGTGTGCCGAACTACATGGGTAGGATGCTACTGAATCATTAGCAGGGAAAGAATAAATCACATCATGCTCACAACCATGTAGGGAAAGGACAACGCACATCCTACAATCACACATAGGGAAAGGACGAACGACATCCTACAATCGCACATCATAACCACATATAGGGAAAGGATGAATCACATCCTACATGCATGCAAAACACCAAGAGTAGGGAAAGGATGAACCGTGTCCTACATGCATGCAAACCAACAATAGTAGGAAGGATCGTACACATGGGGAAATGATGAACCACATCACACCGACATGTCAACCAACAATCGCAGGGAATGAGCATCCTACATGTGGGGAAAGGATGAATCACGTCCCAATGACATGTCAACCAACAATTGTAGGGAATGAGCATCCTACATGTGGGGAAAGGATGAACCACGTCCCGTTGACATGTCAACAGATGCCTATATGCATCTCTCGTTGGGGGTATCCGCAGGATAAGGTGAACCACTCATCATATGCATATGTGATCAATAGTAGGGGAAGGTGAACTACTCACCCTATGGTCACCCATAGTTGAAGAAGTACCCCAAGCCCCCAGGAGCTTCCAGAGCTCAATGTTCAATCGGGACCCTCTTAATAGGGTCTTTCCATGACTCCAACCTCTTTTTGAGAAAACTTGATCAAGTGGCTTTGAGAAGATGTAGGTAACCTGTACATCCATCCTGCACTGTTGGAGCTTGATTGCTCCTTGCTATAACATATCCCAAATAAAGTGGTGCCTAGTGCCAATATGATTGGAGCGATCGCGGACCACGAGATTCTCTAAAAAGCGAATCGCACTCTGCAATATACAATGGTGGTTTCCAATATGTGCTCAAATGGCTCATTGAAGAGCTTCAACAACCAATTCGCTTCATAATAAGCCATGCATTCAACTTCAATAGTGCTCCCAGAGCAACATAATCAAGAAATATAGCACTAGATGTACTCCTTTTACTTATCACACTGCCAACCAAACCAGTATTAGAAAAGCTAGGGAATCTTATATTTTGGCAGTGAATTTCTGACCATAAATAGTAGCATCACATTGATATCTCAACGAGCAGCTATCCAATATATGAGGCACATCCATAGCTTGACTTAGAGGCTTGTGATAGGTGTTTATCAAGAAAACCAGGGACCAATAGTTTCTCCATTTCATGTAGGAAATAGTGTATCAAGGATTTCCATCTTGGTTTTGAAAGTATTATATTGATATCAACAAACATAATTTTCAATCACTACTCCCACTAAATATTGGGAAAGTGACCTATCCAAATCATTAAGGAGTTAACTTCATTCATATCATCATCAAGAAGTTTACATCAAAGAGTTCATCATCAATGAGTCCAGATCATCATCATCCATGAGTTCACATCATCATCAACAGATTATGTTAGTATCAAGAGATCCACATCATTTATATATTAAGCAAAGTCTTTCGGTAGAAATCACATAAGAGAAATTTTTGGCCGATGCATTTCAAACCAACAAGTGTGGTTCATCGTTAGGGCCAGATGATGGGTGATCCTTTGCCATGGTCTGCCTCTTCATCTGGTCCTGATGATGAACCACACTTGTTGGTTCGAAACGCGTCAGCCAAAAATTTCTCTTATGTGATTCTACCGAAAGACTTTGCTTAATTTACTATGTATCACAGAAGCCTGAATACAAAAAATCATTTATATAATGAAGAAAATAAAAAATAGAGTATATAGATCAACTATATCATCCAAATCATTATTATCCCGATTATCATCATCAAAGAGTAAGTATCAAGGAGTTCAGATCACCATGAAAGAGTCCAATCACATTATTCATGACATCAATCATAGTGAGCAAGGAGTACTTATCAACAAGGAGTACGTATCATTTATCATTTTATGGGTTCATATCCTCACCATCATTATTGAGGACTTTACATCATCATCAAGAAACATTAGTGATGATAAAAGACAACAAAAGAGATGTACAATACTTATCTTTTGAAATCTGGACAGCTTCCTCTTAGTCCTAGCCCTTCTATGACTAGCCTATTCTTCCAACACAGGAGTATCATGTCTTCCATGCCAAGCGAATAATAAGTCTACCATTATGAAAGATGAGATCACTCATCATATGAACATTCTGTCTGTCATGCAATTAATATAATATGTCATATGAGGATGAACATTCTGTCTGCCATACGATTAATATAATATGTCATATGAGGATTAATATCTCATATGAGGATTCTGTCTACCGTTAATCTTGTGGCATGCCCATATAAGAATCCTGTTTGCCATATAATGTAATGTGCCATGAGGATCTGTCTGCCATGTAATATGTCATATCCATATGAGGATCCTTTCTGCCATATAAAGTAATATAATGTGTCATATCCATATGAGGATCTGTTTGCCATGTAATATGTCATATTCATATGAGGATCCTGTCTGCCATGTCACACATATCATAAAGATGACTGCCATATCATACATACATACTGTCTGCCATCACATACATATCTAGGGTGTCTGCCATGTCATATATACTGTCATCCATGTCTTAGTCACTGTTAATGGGATACATACTATAAGGGTGTACACAAACTCTCATCATTACTTAGCAATAGATATATAAATCAACCATACAATAGCAACTTTGGATAATGCTTCACATCACACACTGTCATACCTTAGGAGATGGCTTGGATTAAATGCACACCACTTGCATCACATATATATTATGCTGTACATGCTATATACTATATGCAATTTGAGCATTTCATATAACAAAACTTTGACACTGGATCATATAAACTGTGTAACGCAAGGATCAAGCAATTGTAGCATTTGTCACCTTACAACAACTTGGGGTAACATACTCACTGTAACATCTGGCAACATGAAGTATACCTTTTAATAGTATCTTAAAGCTTATGAACTTTGTTCATTGGATAAAGATAGGAGACTTGAGTCACTACACAGCGGTCCCCTCATATCATAGTTATTTTGCCTTGGACACATCACTCAGAAACTCATATTACTATCACGCCAAGTCAAGGCATCGAAAGTTCTGTTTAAAGAAGGCATCGAAAGTTCTGTTTAAAGAAGGCATCCAAGTTCTGTTATAAAGAAGGCTCCGAAGTTCTGTTCTAAGGACAGTCAACCAAGTTTTGGTGAATATCATTCTACAAAAGAACTGAAATTCTGATCTAAGGCATAGACCATAGAAGAATGAAAATGCTGAAGATACCGTGGACAGAAGTATAAGGAGGCATTGCTAATACAACGATGCCAAATCTAGCGATTCCAGTAGGTTGCTTTTGAGGAAATAAAATACTGCCTGAAGTGAGGCTTCTGAATGCGGAGTGAGTCGGAGGTGATGTGATCCACCAAATATGTGACAATGCAAATCATTGACAGAAATACTGACCTCTCAAAAGAATTACAATTTTCAGATAGCATGCGAGCCATTTGTCTTGATAAGCTAACCAGTAACTCACACCCTTGTTGCTTAAGGATCGAATCCAGCTGAACATTCTTATTATTGAACCGAATTCAAAATCATCATACCAGACTTTGGAAAAGGAGATTGAGCTATTAGAATATTCTTTGCTGGACTCTTCTGATAAGTTGCAGAGATAAGAGGACGAACCATAGAATCTTTTTAGTGATTGCATTTTCTCTTGCTTGGAATTGTCCTCACCTGAGCTCTGATACCATGTTAAATTTTGTTATTTGCGTGGGACAATCACTTCAATGTTCATGTTAGCTCATTTATAATTCCAATTTAGTTCCATTAACAATCACATAATCCGTTATCACATTTGATATCTTTAATAAGAAGATTGATCAAGGGTTTTCCCCTGGTTTGGCCATTCCTGTGTTATCTTGTCTTGGCTTGTCTTCTGCATTTATGGTCTACGTTCTTTCTTCGGTTACTATCAATGTGATAATGGATTATGTGATTGCTAATGGAACTAAATTGGAATTATAAATGAGCTAACATGAACATTGAAGTGATTGTCTTGAGCAAAGAACAAAATTGAACAAAAACCCATCAACATTTTCTTAGATAATTTTGTCCATTTCCACGAGGAATACAATCTGAGTTCTAAAGAACAACCTGGGAATTTCTAGGGCTAAACCAACCCTTCTTCCATGAACAATACTCCTCAACAATCCTGAACAATAAGCCTCCTACAAAGCCTCCTACAGAAATTCAACCTTCAAACCAAGGCTTCTTCTAGCAAAAGTTCATCCTCCATAAGAGCTCATCTTTCCTTCCTTTTTTGTCTTTCTTAAGATGATCTGTGGCTGCCTTCGAAGATTGTCTGGTGATTCAAATTCATGCCAAGAAGAGGAGGTCGAATGACCTTTATATAGTGATCAAAAGTGCCCCAAGTGGTGTGAGTGTTGGGTTGATTTGACTTTAGTAGTTTGGAGCTAACTTGACCTTTTGGGGTAAATAAATTCAAATTTAAATTACAAATCCCCTCCTTTTATTTTTTGCATGCTAACACAATGACGAAGACCAACCATAGCTACAAAAATTCAACACTCCCTCTTAGCTAGGGAGGTATTGATAATGACTTCCTGAAATGTCTTGTTGAAAAATTTCTTTATTCCAAGAAAAGTTAGAATTGCGCCAACTATGTTGATGTATCCATCCACTTCATGTTCAATCCCTGAACCATGTGGAAAGCATCCCGCATCAACATCAAATAGAGGAATTAGTCACCCACTAGTCTTGTTAGTGTCAGTCTTTGAAAGCCTTCCTCCAGTGATCAAACATGCTCTTACAAAGTGGTCTCAGAGTGTCAAAGTTAAATTTTGTCATTTCAGTGAGTTTTCAAGTAAAATTTGGTCACTGGGTATTAGGTCTAGGGTTTGTTTTCACTCCTTCCAAAGTTTTCCAAGTGTCGGTCCATATCACCATTCAGCTGAGTGTACCATCATTCAGAGAGTTGTCATCCTCATTTCAGGTTCCAATGGGTCATTTTACACCTTGTTCGTGCTTCAGTTGTACTTGGGTAAGGCTCATTTCCATCTCCTAGGGTTTTGAAGGTAATTTCTTTTGGATGGTCAAATCATCAACAAAACTTGTATTTTGATATTCATACACTTTCCCATATCCTTAATGTACCTTATTAAACACTTCCCATCACCAATATCCCTCAAATTCCTCATTTTTCTACAAACCCTAGTTTCTTGCTACAGTGTGACAATTTTCTAGGCTAGGCCTGTGTTTTTCCCTTTTGAACCCCTTCCCCTCACTCAACATTTGAAATTCCACTTTTTCTTGCTTCCTATCATCCCTCCCTACTTTCCAAAATTTTCTCAAGAATTTAGAAGCCCCTTATCCCCTTCATTTCACTTCATTTCGACAAATCCCCTGTTCCACACATTAGGACAGGTTTTATTCAAATGATGTTTCTGAGCAAGAAAAAATGGATTTGGAAAAAGTGAGAGAAGTTTTTGTCCATAATAGGCCAAGGAAGAAAAACCTCCTTCACTTTTTACACAGGGGTCATGGTTTTAGAGAAATGTCAAAAATATAGTTGCCTTAGGAGAGTTGTTGCACCTCTGGAGTGATCTTAGGAAAATCAAGATTTCTCCTAGTTTGGTTGGCCAAATGACTTGCTTGATGCGTGAAATGATAACTAGACACAAAGAGCTTTCCAATGAGCTATCATGAGCTCAATTTGGAGTTGAGGAAGACCTTCAAAAGTTGACTGCAACAATGCTCTGCATTTAGGCAGCCTCATTTTGCACATTTTGACTAGTCTTGGGAGATTGGACTTTTGACAAGGAAAATGACCTCCAAATTGGAAAATTCAAGATGTTTTGGAAATTAGACTTGATAAGCTTTCCAACGAGCTATCCTGCACCCAATTTGGACACCAGGAAGGCCTCCAAAACTCGGTCTGAAAGTGGCGCTGCACATAGAATCAGTGGCGTTGCAAATAGAAATTTTCAACACATGCTTTTCTGGTGGCGCTGCGCTTTTGTTGGGGACACTTTCTTGCAAAAAAGTTTATATTTTTGGAATCAACATGGAAAAATATGGAAGCTCAGAAATGGCTGAGAATTTTGGACAAGTTCTAGGTCTCCAAAAGGGCAAAAAACACCTAAAAAGTGCCCTCTCTGCCACTTTTTTGCCACATAGGAAGCAGTCTTGGGAGAATCAATTTTTGGAGGCGCAAATGGACTCCAAATTTAGAAATTCAAGTTGTTCCAAAAAGTAGACTCGCCAAGCTTTCCAATGAGCTATCCTGCACCTGATTTGGAATCCGGGAAGCCTTCCAAAATTGGCCTAAAAAAAGCGCTGCGCATAGGATTAGTGGCGCTGCGCATAGCATGAATTTTGCCAGTTTTGCCTGATTTTCCAGATTTCGCTTAGTTTTCTCTACAGTTGACATTTTCTTGCTCTCTTGGTGAAATTAGCATGGTAAATGATGTAACTTGATGTAATTATGGATTTAATAGGGTAGATACATCAAGTCAAAGGTGGTTTTGAACTGAATGAATTGGTTTCCTTGGTTTTAGAGGCAAGCTGTTCCACTGCCTATTGAAACAGCTCTTTGACTCATGGATTCGACCCTGATAGCTAGCTTGAGTAGTATCCTTGCCTATATCATGTACTTTTTGATTCATTTGTAAAGGTTGGACTTTGGCAGAAGTGTTGGACTCTTGTGGATGCTTTGAGCTTCATTGTAAATCACTTCTGCAGTTTGGCAAGGAAATGAACCAGGGTTTTGCAGCATTTTGTGGGATTCTTGTGGTAATGTGTCTTGGCATTGTTTTTTCCTTTGTTATTTAGTTTCTCTTATGTGTATATGTGCCAGCATCTATTTCTTTCTTCATGAATCATAACTAAATGAATCAAGATAAATAGGTGGAATCCATTGATATTTAGTGCTCTGCCTTGAGGATACATTTAGTTTTTAATGTTTTTTGTTGTTTGAGAAGGACTCATGAACTTTGCATGCCCTCCCCAACTCCTCACTGGTCTTTGACTTACCATCACACTCAATTCAAAGTGCCAAAACACCTACCTACTTCGCCCCACAGAACATCCTGCAAATTTGAGTTGATTTCCTAGACCCAAAGCTTCCTTCTTCATTTGATCTAGCAACCAACTATCAAAATCAATCAAAATTCTCTGACCTAATATACCTAGCCTAAAATCAACGTTTCATTTCGGTGATCTCAAGCCCTAGTTGCCATATTCTAATTGAGATTGACAAGGAGAGAGCGCTCTCCCAACTTAGTAGGGCTAGCTACCAGGTTAAGCGTGGTTTGATGTTACCCTAGACCTGCCTTCCTTCAGCCCGAGGTCAATCTAGGCGCTAACAAGTCCTAGTTCACTAATCTATCAGTAGCCACTTGGAGTCATGTCAGGTACCCCACTTTACCCATGGTGAAACCCTTGGGTTACCAATCTACCAAGCCATATTTGGAGTCTTGTAAGGAACCCACGTGAGCCAAGTGATAACAAAGATATTGACCAAGAAGTGATAACAATGAACAATTTAGGAAACTTAGATCACTTATCTTATTAGCCAATGATTTCTAATACAAGATGCCAATGACTAAAATTTAGCCAAAATCACTTCAACCATGAATGGTTATGAATTGTAAAATTTCTTTACCTAATTTTAGAGACCTATATGTGATTTATTATTGCTGCAACGTTGTATTCAAAGGTTTGCAATTTTATATCAGCAGTCAAGAAGTGATGCAAGATGCCAAAGATAAGCTAGAAGATCAATGCGTTGAACTTCCAATGATATTCACTTGATTATAGGACTGCTTAGCCACTATAGATCACATTTATTATGCTTAGATCTGTTGGAATTTCTAAGTTTAACCCGTTAGAAATTCTTCCTGTACTATCTGGTTTATTTCTTTCTAGTTTAATTACTTAACTAGTTATTTACCATGTAAATACTGAAAATAAACGCAAGTACAATATCAACATCTACAGATCATCAACTGAAAGAAAACAAGCACACAAGTGACACCATTATTTTTGGATCAATGTCATCGGAAAAACCCAATGCATGCAAATCGGTGCAACTTTTCAGAGGGTTTTATTATTATGCAGTTTTCAGAATACAACCAGGGTGCTAGAAATGGCTCACCCAACAGAGAATGCCCTTGGCAATAGTACCTCTCCTCGGAGACAGATATTCTGGCTGAATAATCACCAGATGACCGATCCCATAGCAACAATTGGAGCTCCCACTGCTCTGCGTCACTCTGATAGGGACCGGGTCACCCTATCCGGCTCACCAACACCCAGTCTGTCCCACGAAATCCTTCCAGCACTGCCTCTTGGCCCTGAGTCAGCTCTGCTAGCCTCTGCGTTAGCTTCTGGAGCCTCTGCGTTAGCCCCTAGACCCTTTGCATCTCACACGCTAGCCTCTCTTGGCTCTGCGCAGTGCCTGGATGCCTCTGCATAGCACCCAACTGCCTATGCGTGAACCTCTCCAGGCTTTGCGCTGTCTCTCCAGTGCCAACTCTGCCTCTTTGCTATATATTCACTGCCCCTTGCTGCTGATCACTGGTTCTATCTCTCTTAGCAAACATCGCTCTAGAGAATAGAATGACTGATCACTCTAGTGTATTCTCCAATTGACCCTCAAGCCTCGTCTTATACTTTTCTCGTTGGTCCATCAACAACTGAGATTAAATCTCTAATCAACGGCTAAGATTAGATTTGGCATGATCCATGACTTTTGGAACCTTCCAACCTAGTTTTATATTAATACCCATTAATATTTTATTTTTCCTAAGTTTAGACTTAGGAACTCCATTAAAAATATTAATTATTTATTATCTCCTAAACTGGTTAGAATCTGCCTAAACCATTTCCGGGTCTTGGAGATCTCATGTGCTTTAGCCTCTCCACCAATTTTCATTACTAGAGCACATTCTATGCTACCCCAAATCAACACTCCCTCTTAGCGAGGACTGTGCTCTAGTAATACTCCACACTGAGCATCACTCTGATTATCTAGCATTGGTCCCTGTGTTGATGCTAGGCCTCCCCGTCCAACATCTTCTGCACTGCTACATCCTGTACTGCTGCCCATGGCCCTGCCATTGCCACCGCTGCATCTGTATGGTAGCTCCCTCTACATCCGTGCTGCTGTTGGTCCATCCTCCCAGCACTGCATCCCCTCTCATCATGCTACCCATAGCACTGCCACTGCTAACTGTTGCACTGCAACTCAGTTATTGAGAAGTAATTGATCCACCCAACTTTGACATCCCTGTCAGGCTAGAGACTCTCTCGATGCTGAAGCTCCCTCAGCCGCTAACAAATGCTCCCTCTACTAACCTCTGCGCTGCTGCAAGGACTCCCTGCATCTTGCACCATTGCACACCTGTCTGTGCCAACCTGCACCGGTGCAACACTCCCGTGCCTCTCGCACTGTTGCAGCCTACTAGCCTCATGCTGTCTCGGGACTTCTGCACTATAGCACTCTTTGCCGCTCCATCTGCATCCGTCTCTACCGACATCCGCCAGTCCTGCTACTCCTCTTCGAGGCTTCCGTAGAAAGGTATAGTCCAAGAGGTTGGGTACCTCAAGGATCCTGCCCCTCATCGCATGTAGTTCGTCTGACTACAACTTGATTTCTCCCCACTTCTTCTCAAGTGGCACATGAGCACTCATGGCACAATCATCATCCTCCTCGATTTCTTTCTTCGCCCTTGCTGGCGTTGCCTTGGTCTTAGAAGCCTCTCCCTTACTCTTCTTCCTAGGACACTGGTTCACAAAATGACCCGGTTCCCCATAGTGGAAGCATTTGACCTTGGAGAGGTCCTTCTTTCTTTTCTCCTGCTTTCCCGAAGATGCTAGAGCCGTATCCTCTTCTTCCTCCTCCTTGATTCTGACCCCTTTTCCATTGCTCCCTGCCTTGGTCACCCGTTTGATCTCTTCTTGACGAAGAGCCACCCACAGTTCCTCCCAATCTGGAAGGCTCAACCTGCCCAGTATGCTCTGGACAAATATCTCCCAATCCTCTGAGGCTGCGTTCAATGCTGTCCTCACCATCAATTCCTGATCTGGCGTGGTCCCTATGGAATCTAGTTGGTCATAGATCTCCTTTGATCGCCTGAGGAAGACATCTACCTGTTCTCCCTTCTGCATCTGGTATGACTGCAACTGATTTTCAAGTAACATCTTCCTTTGCATGGAAGTATGCTGTTACAATTTCTTCAGGGCATCCCACATTTCATTTGCTATGTCCTTCTCGGCAATATGCGGCACCACATATTCCTTGACCCCATCAAGGATGATGCACTTTGCCTTGGCCATTGTCTCCTCGTACTTCTCATTTTCAGCTGAGTCAACTAGGATTGCTATTGTTTTCAAGGCGAAGTCCTTGATGCGATATCTGTCTAGAATGGACATGATCCTAGCCTTCTAGACCATGAAGTTGGATACTCCGTCTAACCTATCCTGATTTCTCAGTCCATTCATGACCATTTTGCTGCTCTTCTTCCGACTCCTTCGAGTCTCTCTACTTCCCTTCCCGAAGTCCTCTGTTCGACTCCTGCCGAGTATCTCAACTTCCCGTTTGGAAGTTCTTGGTTCGACCCCCTTTGAGTCTCGATTACCCTTTTGGAAATCCCTCCTCCTTGGTCTTGCCCTGTTAGGTATTGTTCTAACCATAGTACCCCACCAGCTTCGCTCCACAAATTATCCACAACCTCCTATACCCCAGCAACTGAAGGATTGAGCCACTTGGCTCTGCGCAATCCAGGCAAATCAGCTCCCCTAGTCAACTGCATCAACCCTCTTGCCTTTTGCGTGAGCTTGATTCTGCCTCCCTTAGCCTTCGCGTTGCCTATCTCTGGGCCAGAATGATGATACAGTCTCTTTGTGTCACTCCTTCCTCTATCGCCTTCTGCACGGATTAGCTCTGGCACTCGGGACATCTGATTCTGCTGCTACTGCTCTGCTAGCTTATGCTTTCAGTTAACTTGTGATTTGCAACCATGCTCTGATGCCATGTTGGAATTTCTAAGTTTAACCCGTTAGAAATTCTTCCTGTACTATCTGGTTTATTTCTTCGTACTTGTTTAATTACTTAACAAGTTATTTACCATGTAAATACTAAAAATAAACACCAGTACAATATTAGCATCTACAGATCATCAACTTAAAGAAAACAAGCAGACAAGTGACACTGTTATTTTTGGACCAATGCCCCTGCAAAAACCCAATGCGGGAAAACCAGTGCAACTATTCAGAGGGTTACATTATTTTGCAGTTTTCAGAATACAACCACGGTGTTAGAAATGGCTCACCCAACAGAGAATGCCCTCCGCAGTAGTACCTCTCCTCGGAGATAGATATTCTGGCTGAATAATCATGGATGAACGATCCCACAACAACAATTGTAGCTCTCACTGCTCTGCATCACTCTAATAGGGATTGTGTCACCCTATCTGGCTCACCAGCACCCAGTCTGTCCCACGAAATCCTTCCAGCGCTGCCTCTTGGCCTTGCTTCAGCTCTGCTAGCCTCTGCGTTAGCTTTTGGAGCCTCTGCATCAGCCACTAGACCCTTTGCGTCTCATGCAGTGGCCTCTCCTGGCTTTGCGCAACTCTTGGCTGCCTCTGTGTACTGCGTCAACCTCTCCAGGCTTTGCGCTGTCTCTCTGGTACCAACTTTGCTTCTCTGCTATGTAGTCACTGTCGCTCGCTGTTGATCACTGATTCTATCTCTCTTAGCAAACTACGTTCTAGAGAATAGAATGATTGATCACTCTAGTGTATTCTCCAACTGACCCTCAAGCCTCCTTTTATACTTTTCTCGTTGGTCCATCAACGATCGATATTAAATCTCTAATCAATGGCTAAGACTAGATTTGACTTGATCTATGACTTTTGGAACTGTCTAACCCAATTTTATATTAATACCCATCAATGTTTTATTTTTCCTAAGTTTATACTTAAGAACTCTATTAAAAATATTAATTATTTTAATATCTCCCAAACCGGTTAGAATCCGCCCAAACCATTTCTGGGTCTTGGAGATCTCATGTGCTTTAGCCTCTCCACCAATTTTCATGGCATCCGATGCTACCCCAAATCAACAAGATCAGCCCTCAAAATGATGTATATCAGATCTGTAATAACTTAGAAAAGTAGTGATTCAGTCCTTATAAACCAACAAGGCGCCTAAATATTAAATGCCAAATAAGCTCCAATGATTGGTTATTCAATTTGAGCGTTTTTTAGATGATCTTTAGTCAATTTTGATGATTCTTATTTAGTTTATATCATTGCATAAATGATTGTAGCAAACATATCAAATCTCGAAATTGTCCAACAGTCCTCAAAAAATAACTTATATGACAACTAACATTAAAATCAAACCTTGAAAATTATATGACAACTAACATAAAACAATAAAATTGATAGATCAAACCCTTGTAATTTATTTTGATGCCTTGTATGAGTTATTAGCTTAATGTGTGGGTTTTTATGCTTGTATTATGATGATTATGCCAATGTTATATAAATATATCAGATTTGATATAAATTATGTAGTCAATTTAAATGAGAGGTGAAGGAAATAGAAGCAAACCCCAAAGGTCTAATGACCTATGCCAAGTTTGGAGATGTGAGAGAAATCACTCCTCAACACCTGCACTCACAAAATGTTAGTTCCAAACCCAAAGATCAGATCTTTATGACTGTTGCAATCAGAAATTATTAGAGATAAAAAGTCAATCCCTGGAAGAAACTCTTATTTGCAATGAGATCTAGCCCTTGTAGGGCTTGTGACCTTCTTACTGCTTGCAAAGTAGGTCACAAACACTAGCCGTTTAAGTTGCATAAGGACTAGGGTCTTTAGGAAATGGATTTCTTCCCCAATTTGAAAATAAACAACTTGCAAAAATGAACTCAAAAATCCTAGACATCTAGGGTTTTTAAGGGTTGGAAATTTCAGAAGTTTACTCCTTTCTTTGATCTCTTGAGAGATTTCACATGTACAAATAATTTTTTTTTTCCCTAAAAAACCCAATATATACAAAATAAAATAAAAACCCCAAGAAATTATATACAAGAAAAAATTAAAATGCAAAGAGTTAGTGAAATTATTTGCATAATAGAAAATACAAGATGAAAGGTTAGTATATAATTATATAGACACAAATTAGAGAAACTATTTTCAAATTTTGAATGTGGGATAAAAAATTTACAAGTAAAATTTGAATTTCAAATTAAAAGTTCAATCAAATTAAAAGATATAAACTACAAAATTAGAACTTAAATCAAATAAATATTTACAATTTTGAAATGTAAAAATTATTTACAAAATAAAATAAATCTAAAGAATATTTACAACTATGATAAAAACCCCAAAACAGAAAATTTAAAATAAAATCCAACCCCAAATCGCTGCAAACAAAAGTTAGAAAATGTTATTTACAAAAATTATTCTACAAAAATAATTTACAAGTTATATACAAATATATACAATGTTTGGAAATAAATTTTTTGGTGTAAATAATTTTTTAAAATATGAATAATGAGCATAGATCAGATGTGTTTTGAAAGTTATGGTATTTCCCACAGCCTTAGCGAAGTAAGAAAACCAAACAAAATTCTTGGAACCCAAACAAGGTTGGCTCTCCTCCAAAGTCTGTGAACTTGGAGCCTAAGTGTTGGGGAACTTGCAAACTCTATATATTTTCTTCAAGAAAGCTTGTTAGACATATGGCGAATCGGATCACCTAAGATAGACCCAAAATCTATCAATAGAATTTTCTTATCACTATCTAATGAATAAACACACTTTAAAATTTTAAGCACAATATAAGAAAGCACATACCCAACACATACCACAGATTTTTGGACAAAGAACACCATGAAC